>CM044014.1:53630208-53842708 GCA_024085815.1 Flaveria linearis | reverse complement strand
AGACAACTGTTACTCTCTTCCTTAAGTGTTTTAGGTTTGCTATTATAAATGATCAAAATAAGGAGTATTCAAATTGATTTAATTTATGTGTTTACTTCAATTGGCTACAGGAAAATCAAACCATTTAAAATTTTTAATTTTGGTTATTGGAGGCTGGAGCTGGTCACCTGTTCAGTTATATCTAGCAGCCTATGATGTAGGTGAGAAATCTTTTTATCTTTTTCTTTTTCTTTTTTAATTTTTAAATTGTAGCTTCACATAGGGTTGTAAAGTAGACAAGTTTAGCCAAGTCGAGACTGGTTAGGCTTGGGCTCTATTAGTTCTCGAGAGTTGTTTTGGTTGCTGAGGTCGAGTCTTCAAGTGAGCTTCTACTCTCGGTGAATACACAAGTGATATTTTGGGCATCTGGCTTTTCGTTTTATTTCCGGCCTAGAAATTGTTTAATTTAATTTTTCTGATTTATGATTTGACTGAGATGTAGACTACTGCATTTCCGTTAAATTGTAGTACGAAAACATTGGGCTTCTTGACTTGTGTTATTAAAAATTCTTGAACATTCATCATACTATAGTTTCTAAGTTACTAAATTGTTGATGTCATGTATTCAAATAGATTAAAAGCTTTTGTTGTTGTGGTTTGGGCTCTTCACCATTATTTGAATCATTCATTGATTGTTTATATGTATTTAGGCATTAACGTGTTCTTTATACACGAAAAGAATGTATTAATTTACATCATTCATAGCACCTATGTTTTTAAAGCACTTATGTTTTTCAAGCACGTAAGCACTAATCATTAAGGATCATAAGTTGTTAGCCTGCTGTTGGTTAAGATTATCATCCAGAATTTAATTAATTATAATGTTGTTTAATAACATGATCTTTCACAACCAAAGTTAAAGTCTTATGCGCACCTGGAGGTTCGCTGAGGTTTCACTTTTGAGACACAATGTTTGAATATGCATAAAATCTAAATGTTTTAAATATAACTAGAAAGGGATCCCCGCATAACTAGAAAGGGATCCCCGCGCGTTGCCGCAGGGTCTTCTTCCAACGCCATGGTTAATACAAAAAAGTAAGATATCATCAATATGTTTTGAGTATTGCAATGTAAGAGTATATAACATTACAAGAAAAATCGATTAGATACATACATAAACTATTTGATACCAGCCAACAGTTGATGAAAAAACATATGTACCGATTTTCATAAGTAAATAGTAGTTTGTTTAACTTTGAAGGTTAATCATAAAAAAGATTCTAAAAAATTTTTTTGAGTAATACTTAATAATTATTACAAAAATATAATTATATGTGAATATCATTACAATATCTAAATATATTTACATAATTTCAAGTTTTTAACTACTATATTTTTTTCAAAATAATCATCTGCTTCTCTTCCTTGTACTTTTTTCATCCTTTCTTTACTTATGTATTTATGTATTTGCCAACCAAAAAAAAAAAAAAAAACTTGCAACTGGATGAGTATGTTTAATAAAATCTTAGGGGCTGTTTGGCAGTATCTGAATGATTAAGTACTGAAACAATAAGAGGTCTGAACCATTAAGTGTTGAACCATTAAGTGCTGAACCATTAAGAGGTCTGAACCATTAAGAGCTGGTATATCACTTAATTATTCAAAGGCAAATGTCTGACCAATTCAGATAAGAGATCTTAACCATTCAGCATTAGACCTCTTAACCATTCAGCATTTGTATAATGCTTAACCATTCAGAGGCAAATGTCTTAAACATTCAGACATGTGCTCGTGAAACAAACAGTCTGAATCATTAAATGCTGAACCATTCAGCATCTGAACCATTAAAAGACTGATTAAGAAGCTGCCAAACAGCCCTTACTCAACTATCATATCTTTTTAGTCAAGAAAACTCTTATCAATAACCAAAACCCCAACTCATCTTCTCCTTCTCCACCAGAATACCAGCCACCACCATAGGTCACAACTGTAAACACAAACCATCACCACCGGCGATCTGCACCCCATCTTTTTCAATGTTACAGTTATGGCTCTTCAAATCACAAGGTCTACCTCTTTGTTTCCATCTGCCCTACCCTACCACCAACATAGATCTGTGTTGATTTGATAGGCTGTGTTCCCTAGTCCCTACGAAGACATTTGATGGCGAGATGAAGCCTTCTGCCACCGCTAACCACCCCCAAACATGATATATCTAGTCCTTACTCATCGTCTTCGTGATCGAAATGCCTTCAATAGAGGTTCATCTCTCCACATCTTCATTCTCTTCCGAGCCAACCCACCATCTTCATCTATAGATCTTACTCGAACCACCCGTTTTTGCACTTGTGGTTAGCACATGTTCATCTCCCTCCAAAAACCTTCACACCCTTTCTATGGTGATAGTAGATGACCAAACATTAAGACATGTAGCAGGGGTTCTTTTGCGATCTATGAAACTTAAGTGGTTAAAATATGAATAGCACAGACACCACTGCACCAACCGACATATAGGATTAATAATATATATAATAATGTAAACTTTTTAAAACTTTTATCTTGAGGATTTAGGTTCAGTATTTTTTCTGATATTTTGAATGTGATAATTTGAATTTTGAATGCTATAGGAAGAGATTAAAAGCATGCACTCTTTTGAAAGAGTCACTCATATAGCTTAACTTAATTTATCTGTTTATCTGTTTACCTGCTTACCCGCCCACCCGCCCGCCCGCCTACCTGCCTATCATCTATCTATTTATCATCTATTTATCTATTTGTTTATTTTATTTGTTTATTATTTATTTATTGAAGTTTGGTCATTGTAAATTAATATTGGTTTATTAGTTTGTATTAGAAAATTGCTTCGATAATTACACAAGTATAATAATAATAATAAGATCGGTTTTCATTGTGATACCCGTCACGAGGCATGGGGTTATTTATATACATTTTTGTTGCAATTTCACAAGTCAAACCCATCTGTAGACTCTGTAGACATCTGTAGTAAATAAGTGATCAAATCTCTACAGTCTGCAACAAAAAGTGTCTGTCTTTTAACGTCTGCAGACTGCTAAAATCAACTTGTAGTTGTGATACGGCGGTGATGTAGACATCTGTAGTAGAATAAGTGGATCAAATCTCTACAGTCTGCAACAAAAAGTGTCTGTCTTTTAACGTCTGCAGACTGCTAAAATCAACTTGTAGTTGTATACGGCGGTGATGGACGGTGGTGGTGATGTAGATGGCGGGTGGTGGTGGTGGCGGACGGTGATGGAGGCGGACGGTGGTGGAGGCGGACGGTGGTGGTGGAGGTGGACGGTGGTTGTGGACAAGGGTGGTGGTGGGTGACGGTGTTTAATCTTGTGCAGACTTTAGAAGACTTTAAAAGTGTTTGTGCCAAGTCTGCACCGTATAGATCTCGCGTAGGCCTTTTTCAATAAAAAATCTTTCTAAAAACAAACACTCTATCTTAACGGCTGCGTGTTGTATACGCGACGCAGTCAAAAAAGTTATTGAATAGTTTTTCTGAAAAAACAAACCCGTTAAGATTATTAACATCATAGTTATAGTAATTAAAACACAATATCTAATATACACACGCATGATGGTGTGGTGACGTTGATTCAATTGCTAAATATATATGAAATGTTACTAGAAGGGTGCCCGCGCAATGCAGCGGGGCAACATTTTACATCCGACACAAGTTTCTATTTTTTTTAATCTTGTATCAATTTTACACAAGTTTATTATATTTTTCTAAGCTAAAATTCAAAACATCAAATAAATGGATTTTGCATGATGACTTGTACATTTATGCATTAAGTTATTGTATCTTACAAATATATATCGGTTCAGCAAAAAAATTACATCAAAATGTTTTGCATGATGACTTGTACATTTATGCATTAAGTTATTATCTTACAAATATATATCGGTTCAGCAAAAAAAATTACATCAAAATGTTTAAGAAATACACATTTATGATTGTAGTATCAAAAGTTTTAAACAAGATGATTGATATAACATAAATCTTAAAACAAATTAAGTTTTTTGGGTTTATAAGTAGATAATGTAAAATTTTATGTAATTTATAGTAATTATAAGGTTATTAGTAACTAATTGTAAGGGTAATTTGTAAATAATGTTAAAAATACTATTTTACCCTTAAAAATGGTTGTACCTTATGCATTGAGTGAGGTAAGTGTTCTTAATTTAATGGTATCTTAAAATAACCTTCTCAATGCTTTATATATAGTATAGATAACCTAGTTAGTAAATATTTATTTGAATAATTATCATGTACTTTTGTTTAATTATAAATATAAGAATATTTTCTGATAAAGGAACTTCCAACACCATTTTTTATATTTTATTGCTTGTAAGGATTAATATTTGTTCATTGTAACATCACTGACATTAAAGGCATTTGTTAAGTTATGATTGCGTAAATAACCTAATTCGACGCAGTTAACTGCTTAATTAATTTAAGATATTAACTAGGCTACGATCCTTGATTTAGTAAATAACATATTTAGGTCCTTGTATCAATACTTATCATTCACAATTTGAAATTATAAACCTAACTGAACATAGTACATTGATGTATAATTCAATATTATGACGAAAACTATAAAACAAACTGAACATTATTGACACAAAACTCAAAAGTGCATACCGTAAATGTCATATGAAAAATCCTACACAAGTTAAATAACATAAATGGAATGATTAAAATTTATAAAAAAACAATAATCATTTTCACTCTCCTTTAAAACCGAGCAACTAAAAGTCTAGAAATTTAATAAAATAACCTTAATTTTAGAACTAAATAACTAAAACGCAAGCAAAAGAAGTTTAGCAACTAAGTTGATCAACTACCCATAACCACATACATAAATGACGATTTTAAGCATGTATAGAACTCAAGAACGTCACTTGATACATAACATTTACAAACGAGAAAAACCAAATTATGACCGAACACCACGTAACCACATTGTCCCGAGGACATTGTGTCCTCCTTTGACCCACCATTCAGCCACCCACCCCATCCCATAAGACCATACTCGTCTGCCAACACACCACATCAATCTCAACATCTATGTCCAAGTTGCTTTTAAGATTATGTTATTATAATGAGATCCTATCTCCTCATGCGTTAAACTACCTAAGGGCAGTAACCAACTAACCAACTAAAAATAGAGATCACCATTCGTTGCATTCCCACACCCACAAACCAACCACTCCCCCTTGATCCTTTGAGTTTCAGCCGAGCACAAGAAGAGAAGAGGAGAGCCATTTTTTGAAAGTTAAAGACTCGTACGCGCACCCTTTGTTCAAGATTTTAGATAACAACTAACACTCATACTCATTTTTATTCGTTATAAGGTTAGTAGGTACTCTTGAGTTCTTAAGTTGGTAACATTTCAATGAAACACCAAGATCTTGAAAACGCGAAACAAAACATCATTTTATTACACAAGTGTGACAAAGAAAACAAGACACGAGTTTTGAGCCAATAAAGAGGCTCCGCATCATGCCTGAGGGTGGCAGCTCAATAGCCCAACCCAAGGTCTATTGGCCCAAGAACCGAGGCCCAACTCACCACAGAAAACTTGTTTTCAAATAGTTAAACTTTAGGTTGCGATTTTACAAGTGTTATTATGATTAAACCAACAACGTCAACTAAATAAACTTGCAAAACTAGATCAAAAACCTAGGCCTGGAATGGCCCAAAATCAAGGCCTAGATTGGCCAAACCTAAGACCTCGATCAAGGCCCAATTAAGGCCCAAAACCTCATCTAAAACTTAATTTTAAACGCTAAATTTATGTGTCTTTTATACCTTAATTCCTGAATTAAAACTAAGGTATATCAAGACCAACATAAGACATTTTAAAAACCTAAATGAGCCAAATGGCTGCACCCACGGCAGGCCTAAACCCAAGATCCAATAGGGCCAAGCGAAGCCCAAATTGCATTTTTGTAAAAGTTGCCTAACCAGTTAACCAAAGTATGACTAATACATTTTTAAACAAATAATACCATGAATCAAACCAAAAATTAAAACCCACTAAATAAGCCCACTAACCCGATGTCTTGGCCCAACCAGCCCAAATTCACGACCTATTTACGATTTATTTGATTTATTCAACCTTTTCAGATTATTTGAAAATAATATATTATTTTTAATATTATAATGAAAACACAAGTTCAGAAATATGTTATAAAATAATACTTTATACCTAGTTTAATTTTAGTCCTGACATGACAACCCGGTTATTTTACGACAATAAACTTAAGGGACTATTTATATTAACTTATTGGAGTCATAATTTTCCAAGATATAAATATTTATGCCCGTCATGCATAAGCACTCTCAAATATCACTTGAAGCTTTTTCTGAATTTTGGTAACCAATCCAACACAAACCCAACAATACGTTCCAACTATAATACAAGAATGTTGACTTATAGTTTCATCACGTGACCTCATGTAACTCACCTAAGTCACCATGATCCACCAAAGCTCAACTCTTGTGAATTTACCTAAGTTTACAGCTTGACGATTCGACAAGAATTTATTGGATGAAACCTACTAAACAAAATACCAACTTGAAGAACGACAAGAATGCTTAATCCACCTTCAACTGAACAGGAATTAAACCATAATGGTATTCGTATATGATGTAGGTACTGCTCGATGAATATTCTCACTGAATAGTTATTGAGCTAAACTATAACTCGACAGTGAATTTCTCGTAGCCTCTATTTACTGCTTTTACATACTTTAGGGGAAGAAACATGTTAACTAAACTTTTTTAATCATATTGCTTTCATGTATACACACTATTCCACCCAATGATGTATTACTTGACTTAACCGATTATCACTCTAGAAGTCCCGGACTAAACTAAATACAACCACTTACCTATTGGATATAGCGTATGGATTAATATAGATAATACTATCAGATTCTGACAACCTTCAATTGCCAACTGATTGGAATGCGTAAATCCATGGTCAATTAAGTTGAATGATTATATTCCTAATTAAAATTATGCTTGCATGTATTTGTGATATGTACTTGCGCAGGGCATTAATCAAATGTCATTTAGGTTGTGGTTTGTGGGCTCAATGTAAATACATATCAACTAAAGTATGTGATGTTATATATGATTACAACAATGATTCGCTAAACTATTCAACTGATGTAATTAAAGATTTATCGAGTCTCGAAAACCTACGGGCTCACCAACATTATGTTAACCCTTTTTGTAACATGTTTTTCAGGTAACTAAACATGTAAGAAAACTTACACTTTTAGATGGCACGTTTAAAACACATAGAGATATGATGCAGCATAAGCTTAGGGATATTTAGGCCGATGTGTTATAATCTTTCAAAATATGTATCTTAACACAATTAGTGCCTAATGAATATTATGAACAATTTAAAACAAATGTTAGTGTTCTCTATTTATACCATGTGTTCATAATGTTCCACCTAACCTCTCTATGATTTCGGCATCGGCTGGAAGAGTGTGACATTGTTGTTTTAAGACTATTTGTGAATTTATTCCCTGCCATTTTAAGTGCTATTATTTGTCTTGAGACTATATATTTCGCTAATAATCAAATGAGACCCATGATTCATCCCGAAGAAGTGTGCTTGAATTATGGGATTATGGCTATCACGTGATAGAATAATGTGGTGCATAAGAAATTTAGAGGAGAATGATGCGTCTTGCTCATCAAATATTATTAAATTCAATTATAGGTCATAATATTTTTAGTGACTTGGAATAAATGAATGTTAAGATATATGTAAATACACAAATTTTAAGTAATATACTTTTGACTTTTGTTTTATATAACTGATAAATAAAACTAAATACATAACCTTATTTATACTAGACATAATTTAATCCTAATTCAAGTCAGTCATTACCAATAATTAAATAAAGAATCAAAACAATGCTAACATTACTTTCGAGGTATTATAATTGCTGAATAGAAGAAGACAAATACTAGATTTATTTTTTAACAGGACAATCACTAGATGATAAAGGCAATAAGTGGTGGATGTGGTGCAAGGTTGGCAATCACAATCAGCAGTCCTTTGGTCTATTAATTGGATAATGAAGATGTTGGTCCCATTACTTTACCCTACGGGTAACATTTTAACAATCATAAAATAAATTAATCATAATGAAAGACCATCAGTCAAAGTATATGTATCACAGGAAATTCTGGACTTGGTAAATGATTCTTTTGTCACATGTGTATTGGACTATTGGTGAAGATGTTTATCACCTGTTTGCATTTTAGTATAAAAATCTTACTTCATATTTTATGTTCTTTAATCACCAAGTACTAGATTTCAATATCATTTACGGACCAGATCTTTCAACTAAAGGGTCTTAATAATGTTTTCATATTCAATTTAGTTACTCTATCAGTGACAATAATGAATCAAACTACTAAATCTCACCGATTGTAGGTTCAGTGGCCCCTCGAACCTCCTTTAGCTCCGCCATGAGCCCATAATTAAGAATATATGATGCTAAATGATCATGGTTAAGCATTTTCTTTTTGGTGGTACCTATGTTTGATTTTGTTACATGTCTTGGTTTTTAGTACACATATAATCAGACATGTCAATCATTCCTTAGGCTTTCGGAACTAAATCAGAATGTAATGGCCATAAGTTTTAATGGGCATAAAGATGTCTTTTTATGATTTCAACTACTACTATAGTGTTTTTATAAAGTCAAAAACATTACCTATCTAATCTTGAATATAAATATAAGTGTGTGCACTCATACGCATACCTACACGCATACGCCAGGTCATACGGTACTAAATCTGCCTTTGTTGGGCTAGTTATCACTATTTTGTACCCATTCCAAACGTCAATTTTGTTGGGTTCTAGTTAGGTCCCGTTGGTAGATATGGACAACTGAAATGGTGGGTTACAAGGCAGTAAGTATAGGGTTGGGGGGTCACAATCATTGGAAGAGTGGCTCTTTTGTTTGGTTTCTTGTTAAATGCTTGTAATTTAATGTTACTTGTTTTTTGAAAAAGATAATAAAAGATTGGACAAAAGGTATTGGTCATACGCAACTGCATGGGTCAATTGCATTTACTTGACTCTTTACCTAACATTCTTACATTCATCTAGTAAATTTATTCATTTATCAGTTTTTATGATAGACCATCAGTCAAAGAAAACAAATTTAAGGAAAAGTTGGATTGCAGATGTCATTTTCTTGTCACTTGTTTGTTATAAACGTACATTTAGCTTTTTGGAGTTTACTTTGTTTACCATGTTCTTGACACGGTGTGTATTAATCGTTTATGACGTATAACCAGAAGTATAAAAGTGAAACATTTATTGTTTTTCTACTTTGAAAAAGTTTTAGATGTGTCTTTAGAACGTGTATGAAGCACTCTCATATTAAAACATTTGATTATACTCTCAAAATCTTTTAGCCGATAATATAAGTACGTGTGTGTTTTCTCTATGAAGATCTGTACCGGAAAAATTCTGTGAAACAGACAAAAGATTTAGTTTTTTATAGCTAAAGATCGATCAAAACGTTTAGTTGAAATGACACGATTTTTGGTGAAAAGTTCCATCACTTGACGATTATAAGGGTCATACAGTTATTCAGTTACCTGCAGCAAGAACTTATTGTAAATTATGGGAAATTCTTCATCAAATACTCCTTCAGATGCACGTTTACTATTTATTGATCACTTTGGTCACTAGGGGGTTTTGCCTCGTTCTAACTCGTGATTCGTTGGTGCGAAAATAGTAACAATCTTCAACAAGCATGTCCTATATATCTCCAAACTTATTTAATTATTTATTTATACTTACTAGCGGCTGTAATCTTTGCTAGCAGTTGCTTTGGTTTTTTCTTGTTTTTAATGAAATGGCCATTCAAAAAAGTATTCATACTTACAGTTAATCAAACTAAGTAAAATCACCAATAAAATACACATAATAAAGGGGCCTACTAAAGAGACGTCCTGTGGGATAAATGGACGCCCTCCTTACGGGCCGTAAGGCCCTTCACGGGCCGTATGGGTCAAATCAGTCATTCAAAAACGTAATTCAAGAAAGTAACGGCCCGTGAATATGATCACGGTCGTATTAATCCATATCCCGTGAAGCCAGTCACGGCCCGTGTGTCATTCCAGATATTTTCTAAAGGTTCACATCATTTATAAATTAGACTAGTAATAGTAAGCGACAAGGTCAAATTTTAGAAATTAAGGCAACAAAATTCAAGCTAGACATCTAAGCGAAACACCTGAACTAATGGATTTTTTATTTATGGGGTTTAATTTAAAAATATATTAACTTGGGGTAAAAAAATGTAAAAGTTGACTTCAGGGGTACCCGCCGGTCACACCGGCGAGTTCTCCCTTCATAAATATCGTGCCCTGCGAGATTCCAACACAATTGTCTTTTTCCTCAGAACCCGCCGGTGCCACCGGCGAGTTCTGGCCAGCATAAATGTTTGTTGACTTGACTGATTGACTGATTTTTTACTGGTCTATGTCTCCATTAATGCCCAAGAACCCGCCAATGGGAAGGACGGGTTCTTGGTTAAATTCGGGTTTGGTCCGGACATCATTTATTAAAAAAAACTTTTTTTACTTTTCTCTATTTTTAACAAACTCACATATATTTATATAAACCACCACACCTTCCTTCACAACACACAACTCCATTTTACAAAACAAACATCTTCATATTTACTCAACATGTTACTAACTGCTATGGAGAATTCAAATGGTTAAAAAAAAGTATTATTTGATCTTGCAATATTAGTAATAAATAATTCATTTTGATTTTTGAATACAACTTGATAATAAAACCTACACCCAAAAAATAAACTAAAACTATGCTTTTGAATCTTTTAAATATTAAAGGCTACATATTGTTAGAAAAAATTTACTAATTAAATGTTAAAAGAAAATTAGGAAAGAAATTGAAGTTAACAATGTGAATTTGCTATCGCAAATACCAAAATAAATTTTTCCAATTTCACTTTTGAAATAAGTCATGTAATTGAAACTTACTCGAATCAAAAAACCTCGAAACGTACTCCATAAAAAACACGAACGTATAAAACCATACGCTATACAACTCGTTATAAACTAATTTTAAATAACTAATTATGTTTCTTTGATAAAAGCAATTGAACCTTTCCAACATTATAATTTGAGTTAATTAATATAAACAAACAATCAATCCAAAATATTAATACAACTTTAGTACTTTTAAAACGTTAATTCACATGAAAAGAATGAAATCAGCAGGCAAAACATATTTTGAGAAAATATAAAAGATGTTTGTTTTGTGAAATGGAGTTGTGTGTTGTGAAGGAAGGCGTGGTGGTTTATATAATATAAGTGGGTTTGTTGAAAAATAAAAAAAAGTAAAAAAAAGTTTTATTTTTAATAAATGAGTCTGGACCAAACCCGAATTTAACCAAGAACTCGCCCTTCCCATTGGCGGGTTCTTGGGCATTAATGGAGACACAGACCAGTCACAAATCAGTCAATCAGTCAAGTCAACAAACATTATGCTGGTGGTTGGCCAGAACTCGCCGGTGGCACCGGCGGGTTCTGAGAAAAAGAACAATTGTGTTGGAATCTTGCAGGGCATGATATTTAAGAAGGGAGAACTTGCCGGTGTGATCGGCGGGTACCCCTGAAGTCAACTTTTATATTTATTTACCCCCAAAGTCAATATATTTTTAAATTTAACCTCATAAATAAAAAAATTCCGAACTATTGACATTCATGACACAAGTGTTTAACGATTAAATACGAAATCACATTATGACCGCAAAAATTAAAAGAAAAAAAAACTTTAAATTTAAAATGATACGTCAGATAACAAAATGCGGATCTTGCAGTTGTTCTCATGGATCCTTTATAGATCCAAGCATGAGTTTGTATGCTAGATTAACTTATGCAGCTTCCGTTTCATGGTTTCTTTGAACTGTAATCTTGGTTTGTTAGTCGTATAGTCGGTGCATTTGTGTCTGTATTTTTCAGCTTCCCGCTAGTTCGAGTTTTAATAAAACGCTACAACAACAACATACCCAGTAATAAAACGCTATTGTTAAAAAATCTACCTATTATAATAAAAGAGTAACTTGGTATGACATGTGTCAGTACCACAATTCACTTCACCAAAATTTTCCCGTCTTTCTCTTCTATTAAATAATTACTTTAATTACTAATAATATTATTTAATTAAAGTGGGACTCCACCAAGGATCGGCACTGAGCACATTTCTCTTTACAGTTGTGTTGGACGAGATGATCAAGTCTATACAACAGCCAGTTCCGTGGTGCATGCTCTTTGCGGATGATATTGTCTTAATATCAGAATCTAAAACGGTGCTTAACGACAGGCTAGAACAGTGGAGAGCAGCACTAGAGAGCAGAGGTTTAAGGATAAGTCGCTCTAAGACGAAATGCATGCATTGCAATTTTAGTGGTGAGGCTGAAGAGGACATCCAAATCAGTCTCCTGGGTATAGCGGTCCCAAGAACGACTAGGTTTAAATACCTGCGCTCGTACCTACAGGAGGACGGAGAGATACACAGCGATGTAGCTCACCGTGTCCAAGCAGGATGGTGCAAGTGGAGAGCAGCATCAGGGATTCTATGTGATAAGAGATTTCCAGCAAAACTAATGGGAAAACTATACAGAGTAGCAGTTCGTCCAGTTATGTTATACGGAACAGACTGCTGGGCAATAAAGAAATCGCACGAGAAACAATAGAGGTAGCGGAAATGCGAATGCTGAGGTGGATGTGCGGACACATAAGACTGGATCGGATAAGAAACGAAGTGTTCCGACAGAAGTTAGAGGTGGCTTGTATCGCAGATAAAATACGAGAGGGAAGATTAAGATGACTCGGGCATGTGAAGAGGAGACCTATGTCAGCACCCGTTAGAGCAGTAGAGAACTTCGTCCTAGAGGGTAGGAGGTGTAGAGGAAGACCGAGGTTAACTTGGGACGAGTTAATTAGGCAAGATATGGTATATTTGCACCTCACTGAGCACATGATCGAGGATAGGAGCGAGTGGAGGCGTAGGATTAAAATTAAGGACTTTTAGTAGGATCTGTAGGTAGGAAGGGTTATTGTAGACTTGGTGCGGGGACAAAGGTGTACGCAGTTCACAACTGCCCTCTATACGTGAATCGCACCGTTTCTCTGTTGTTTGATATATCTTGTTCTTTATATGTTGGTGTGTGAATCCAAGGATCGCAATTCAGGAATTATCAGTATTAAAATGAATCAATTTAATGATCGCGGAATTATCACTAATTTACGTTTAATTGTTTATAATGATCAATGATGAACACAACCACAGAAACACAATAAACACGAAATCTATAATAATTCAAATGTATTTCATTAACTATAATGTAATGATTACAAAAGAATAATGAATGACTATGAACTATCGAATTCTGTGTATCGAATGATGTTTGATGTTGATGTGACGGCTGCTAGGGTTGCACAATGAACTCTTGATCGCCGTAATATTGATTGATTGTGTTCACCGAGATGTGAAACCTAGGACTCATATTTATAGATGATTTGAGTCGGTTAAGGAAACACCGGATCTCTCGGGATTTGTTATTGATTGTGTTGACTTGTTAGACTTCTTGGAGTTGTAATCGCACAAGTATAATGTTCTTCCGCAGCAATCTTCTCATCCGCAGAACATTTGTTCTTCCGTAGATGACTTAGTCTTCCGTAGCAAAGTTGTTCTTCCGTAGGAAATTCTTCTTCCGTAGGAGTCTTCACTTCATGGTATTTGATCATCCGCAGGAACATGTACTTTGTCATTTGGTCTTGTAAGAAACATATCTACGGATTAACAAAGTTGTTCATCCGTAGATGTTTCCTACACTTGGCCAATTTCAATAAATCCATCCAAGTAAATTGTTTTTCCTGTCAAGACACAAATCAACACACATACATATATGAGGTTAACCTATAGATTCAAATCACATATATATATATTTTGACTGTTACAAATGTTAATTACAAGACTTGATTTTCAAGTACTAAGCCTATACAAAATTGATCTAGCCCTATACAATCTAGACCTAACAATACTCCCCCTTAGGCTTAGCTTCTTGTAATCAGTCCTTCAAAACAGCAAGCTCCTTAACTCTTGCTATCATTTTATTGTAGAAGTAAGATACAGCAGTTTTCTGATCATCGTACTTGTACTTGATCTGCATCCTGCTGATCTTCTTCAATGTGTCATAGCTCAGGCCCAAAACATCTTCTTCCGTAGTGAGTGTTTCCACTACACTATCATTATGTACAATTTCTAATTCATCTTCTTCGGAGATTCTGAGCTCAGACACTTCAGCTATGGTTGTCCCCTTCAGTAGCCCAGCCTCATGTTTCCTTCTCTTGTGTGCCTTGGCATGCAGTTTATCAATGACTTGTATCATGTGCACGTACAGGCAGAGATCATTTTGGGCTTTTTCATCTGTTAGCTTTGGGAAGAATTTGTCGTGAAGGTATGAAGTGTAACTGGGATGCAACATCTTTAGCTCCATTGGATCAAAGATTCTTATTTTGTCTCCCTTCTTTCCTTCAACATTTCTCAGCAACACCATCTCTTTATTCTTTTCAACGTATCCCCATTCTGAGATAGGACACGTGAATTGGTTTCCAGTGATGCATTTGATGGTGTGTGAGTTTCTGGTACATCCCACTCTCTTCAGCAGTTCATCATCTACAAGGGATGAGACTTCAGCTGTTTTTCTTTTCTGATTTTGTATCATTCTTTTGTGCTCCTTATCATTTCTCTTTGCTTGCATGAGCACATCATCAGTAAAACTGGTCTTCATACCATTTACAGCTGCAGAGAAGTCTCTCCCCCTGAGATGGATTGGGTAGTTGAACATGGGGATGCTCTGTAGATCTCTCATATCTTGCTCCGGAAGGCTGAGCATGTCTTCCACATCATGGAAGTATTGAATCCTTCCAGATGTCCTCTTGATTATTGCACAATCCCAGTCTGGATCATATTTCCAGGCCATAATCCTGTTGTCTTCCACAGAACTGGGAGTTGTGATATGATTATACAACTGTACGAGAGTTGATTTCTTCTCGTGATTTCTCGCACAGTTGTTCCCAGAGGCCATACTTTTCCGGGGATCACCGCCCTTGGCTCTCTGATGAGTTTTTCCTTTTCCTTGTGCTGATCTTTTAATTCAACAGTTACTGGATCAGCAGCAAGTTTGCTTTGTTCTTTTGGATGTGGAGCAGTGGTTCTGAACTTAACTCCCGTTTCCAGTTCCACTTTCATCACATGCTCCATCATCCTCCGCAGCTCACCAGTAGTTCTACCTTTAAGTTCATGCGGCTTGTAATTGTGACCCTGTAACCAGCAAGTCATATTGTACTTTGAAAGTTTTGCTGTGTCACAGTGGCCCAAATCTTTCCTTATTTTCTCCAATGATTGAAAAGTGGTAAAGGCTTCATAATCACAATTTGGGATTATGAACCTTGCAAATTCAAATTCTTTCAATGCATTGGCCATTTCTGTTCTGTTCATCCTCTCAACCATGTCATACGGAAACCCATGGTTGATGAGGGTCATAAACATGCTGGAGTCAGGCCTCTCTTCCAAGATATCAGCAGTTGTTAGAAGGTCATCGGCCTTTCCACCCTTATCAGCAGTGGGAGACTCCATCCTCGTTAATTCCTCCCACTCTTTATCACTTTCTTCTTCTTCTCCGGAGGATACCTTCACAGCAGAAACTTCTACTGAAGGTGTAGGATCAGGAGATGGAACTTTTGATTTCTTTGGGGAGCTTTCTTCTTCTGGTTTCTTTTGTGTGGCTCCAAAGTATTTTCTTTTTCGGGTGTAGGATATCAGCGGCTTAGTAGCTCTACCCGATTGTTTTTCTGGTTCAGCACTTGAATCCACTTTTGTTTTCAAATCAGAGAGTTTTCTTTTCAGGCTCTCTATCTCCAGATCCTTTTGCTTTATTAGCTCGGCCTTTTCATTTTGCTCTTGTTTTAAAGTTGCCTCCAGCTCCCGTTTTGTTTGGAACAATGCATCAATAATTTCATTGTTGCATTGTGCATCTTCTCTCAGCCTTTTTAAACTGGCATCCTTCTTTGTCAGTTCTTCATCCTTTTCTTGGATAACCCCGTACAGCTCCACAATTCTTTGTTTTCTCTTATTGGATTTAAGTACCAGCTTGTTGTACTTAGCAACCAAAAAGCTTTTGCTCACAGGAATGTCACTGTCACTTAAGTCATCTTCATGGTAAGCAGTGACATCCTGAGCAGATTCTTGAACTTCCCCATGTTCATCAGCATGTTGTACATCTTCCAATGAAGGTATTAGCTCGGTATGAGCTGATGAAGGATGTTCTTCTGTGTGGGTTGGTGAGAAAGGAACAATGCTGGCTTCAGATAACAATTCTGTCTCTCCTGAGTGTACGGAGTGTACAGACTCAGTTACCTCAATAGGTTCAGTTCCAGCACTTTCCGGAGATTGATGTTTGGGAGATTCTGGTGGTGGTTGTATGGGGAATTGGATTTGTTGTGGAGAGAATGGTTGAGTGTGATGAGATGATGATTGGGAGGATGATGAAGATATTGGTACTGGAGATTGATGGTGGTGAATTGGGGAAATTGGTTGGGTGTTAAGGCTTGATGGTGATTGTGGTTGTTGAGTGGGTGATTGGCTGGATGATGCATGTTGTAGTGGTGGTGTTTGGAGTGGTGATGTTTGGAGTGGTGATTGCTGTTGGTGTTGTGGTGTTTGGTGTGGAGAGTGAGAAGATTGTGCAGAATCAGCAGATGATTCTGCTTCATCTGCCCATGCCAACTCTTGTGGCATGTCAGCTTGCGGATCTACAACATGAGCGAACATTGGCATATCCGGTCCTTCATACTTTCCACTAAGTTTGTTCAGCACGGATTTGCTCAGGTGTGCTTGAACAAACACATCGCCAACTCTATTCAACCCCGGAAGTTCTGAGTTGATTATCAGTTGTAGGAATCTTGGGAACATATACATCTTGTCATTCTTCTGCAATTTGACTTGTTCACTCATGCAGTTGAAGATGTATTTGGCATAGTTGTAAGTTCTCCCCTCGAACACTCCAATAATTCCGGATGATATATGCCGAGAGAATCTATCTAGTCCCGATTTCCTGTTCGACATGCATTTCAGGTAGGTGTGACACAGGAATCTGTATGGTTTGCACAACCTACCCTTCTTGATTTCACCTTTCTCGTAATCACCATCGTACCCCATGAGATTGAATACCTTTTCTATGTATTCATTTTCGAATACATCGGGGTGCCCTATTTCTCTATCTCCCAGTTCCAGACATCTTCGTATGGTGCTTTCAGTGATTCGAAGACGCCGGTTCAGAATCTCAGCCACTATTACCTCCTCATCGTTTTGTTCTTCCACTCGTGCTGAATTCCAGAATCCGATTATGTGCGCCTGATGGATCACAGGCTCAGCCGTCAAGGCGTAGAAGAGCCTGGATCGTCGTAGATATCTGATGATATCTCGACATCCTTCCGCTGCTGGATCATCAGCGTTCAAGAATGCGCACACATTATGCTCCTTAGCAAATCTATTTGCCATCTTTGCAGTAACAGTAATCGGTTACTGGATAATGTTGATATTTTGAAATTTTGAAAAGGGGGAAAAAGTGCGATTTTCTAGGTTAATCTGAAAAAGTGCTCTGTAAAAGTGAGAAATGAATTTTTAAGAGTCAGATACCTTATTTATCGTCGAACATAATTAACATCTTTTATTAATTATGTTGGTCTCACATTATGTTGGGCCCACTTTCATTTATTTCTATGTTGTGCCCACTTTCATTTATTCCTTTCCCTATTCCAAGTGTTTAGTATGCATTATTTCTTCCGCAGAACATCTGCGGAACCTTGACATCTGCGGATGTCAACATCTGCGGAACCTTAACTTCTGCGGATGTCAACATCTGCGGAACTTTACATTGGATGTATGTTCAAATAATGCATTTGTTTTGTTTTGCTTGTTTTGCTGCTGAATCAGAGATCACATAATACTTCTACGGATGAGCGGTATTACTGTGACTTCTGCGGATGCAGAAATTTCACTGTTACTTCTACGGATGAGAAGTATTACTGAAACTTCTGCGGAAATTAAAGTTTTGAGAACTTTAAATGTATGATATCTACAGAGTAGAATCAAATGTTGATGTTGGACATTGTTGACTTTATTTGCATGGCAATTAAGTACAGGGAAGCAAGTTTCCTGTATCCTGTATACAAGTTAGTGCTCAAGTTCCAATTCCTTCAAAATAATTCAGATCAATTATCAGCTTTTATTGTTTGTTTTTCATGCATGAACTACTCCCCCTAAATTTGTGATTAATGTGAAACTGTTGCATTCATCATAAATTTAAGTTGTGAAAAGGCATGACAGGCTTATGACATTCTAAATGAGAGAAATTCTGTTGAGATAACAATTAAGCATCTGTCAAACAGGTACATGCATGCATATATATATAGAGGGATCATACTATAAATTGGCTTCTGCTGATGTTGTTAGTTGATTCAACACATATCTGATTGCAAGTATATAAATCCACTTAAATTCAAACATGAGTGTTGTATCAACTAGGCATGCAATTTATCATGTTGTGAAGTTTGTTAATCAGTAGCAATCATGAGTCCCACATTCAATTATCGTTAGAGTATGTCTTCCGTAGATGAGGCAAATCACTACATTCCACACTTAATGACTATGTACATTAAGTTATAAGTTCTATCTTGAGACAATGTTCAGTCTCATGAATGCTTTGATGTTATAGCTCTTTAACTTGATGTTCAATGGATCACAAGTGATTCCTTTTTAGAGCTGAAATATGATCTTCATAGTCACCAGGTCTTTACTTTCGTAAAACAGAGGTGAAATTTAACCCAGGTCTTTGTTGACACAAAACAGAGGGAGAATGAAGATCACACTTATTAATCACATTCCCAGGTCTTTGTTCACACAAAACAGAGGGAATATGACTTTGCAAAGATAGAATATTATAAAGTATTTTACATAGTGTGCTTGTGTAAGTGATTTGATCACATCAGGAGAGAACATACCTTCTTGATTCTCAAATGGAATCCTCACAGACAGTTACCTCATGTTTTTAGTTTGGCATGCTCTTAGCTTTGTTTCCACTCAAGTTGAACCTACTCACATATCAGTATGATATAAGTCAGATTGAGTTTTTGTTTAATAGCCAAGTATAGTCTACTATCATGTCCCATATATAATGCATGTATAGATGTTCTAACAGACACTTAAGTTATCCTCAACGATTACTCTTCACAAAGTCAATCATATGCTTTTGTTGATTTATTCTAAGTTAATCATCCCTAAAGATTCTATCAGAAAATTGAATCTAACAGAATCAAATGCTTTAGTAAACAAATCAGCAAGCTGATTGGTTGTGTCTACTTTGACTAACTTGATTAGACCCTTTTCAGAGCAATCTCTCAGAAAATGGTATCTGATTTCTATATGTTTGGTTTTACTATGTTGAACTGGGTTAGCAGTTATAAACATAGCAGCTGAATTATCAATATGAATTGGTGTATGAAGGAAATTGTAACCATAATCAAGTAATTGGTTTTGCAACCAAAGTACTTGAGAGCAACCTGCTGAAGCAGCTATGTACTCTGCTTCAGCCGTGGATACAGATACATTTGTTTGCTTCTTGCACTGCCATGAAACAAGTCTTGGTCCTAAAAATTGACATCCACCAGTTGTGGATTTTCTGTTGTTGTTGCACCCTCCATAGTCACTATCTGAGTATGAGTAGAGGCTAAAATCTCCATCTTTGGGATACCAAAGTCCCAATGCAGGTTTGCCTCTCAGATATCTGAAAATCCTCTTTACAGCAGTCAGATGTGACTCCTTTGGGTCAGATTGGTACCTGGCACAAACACAAACAGCAAACATGATGTCAGGTCTACTAGCAGTTAAGTACATTAATGAACCGATCATTGATCTGTACAATCTTTGATCTACGGATTTGCCAGCAGGATCAGGCACAATCTTGTCTATAGTTGATGCTGGTGTCTTGCATGAAGTGGAATCAGCAAGATTGTACTATTTCAAGATTTGACGAATGTACTTCTCTTGATTGATGAAAATGCCATCTGATTTCTGATGAACTTGTAAGCCAAGGAAGAAAGTCAATTCTCCCATGGAGCTCATCTGAAATTCAGATTTCATTAAGTCTTCAAAGCTTTGACACAGCTTCTTGTTGGTTGATCCAAATACGATGTCATCAACATATATTTGAACCACCAAAAGATCTTGATGTTCTTGTTTGAGAAAGAGTGTCTGATCAATAGTTCCTCTCTTGTACCCATTCTTCAGCAGGAAGGATGATAGGGTATCATACCACTTTCTGGGTGCTTGATGAAGACCATACAAAGCTTTATCAAGCTTGTATACTCTATGTGGATAATCAGGGTCTTCAAAACCAGGGGGTTGAGCCACATAGACTTCTTCATCAATTTTCCCATAAAGGAAAGCACACTTCACATCCATCTGATAGACGGTGAACCTCTTGAATGCTGCATAAGCGAGGAAGACTCGTATAGCTTCAATCCTTGCAACTGGAGCAAAGACTTCATCATAGTCTATTCCCTCTTCCTGAGTGTATCCTTGAGCAATAAGTCTGGCCTTGTTTCTCACTATGATACCTCTGTCATCCAGCTTGTTCTTGAAAAGCCATCTTGTGCCAATTGGATGTTGACCCGTAGGCAGATCTACAAGAGTCCACACTTTCTGCTTTCTGAATTGTTGTAGCTCTTCTTGCATAGCCTCAATCCAGCTGTTGTCTTTTAGTGCAGCTGTAATGTTTGCAGGAACTGTTTGGGACAAAAAGCAGGTGAACAAACAAATGTTTGCCACACCTCCTTTGCTCCTTGTGGTTCTAGCATGCAGGTCCCCAATGATATTGTCTGTTGGATGAGACTTGTGTACTCTGCTTGTTGAGACAGCATCAACTTGAACTGTGGAGTCCAAGTTAGTGAAACCCATTGAAGGAGAAGGTGTCAGCTGAGAAGTTGAGTCAATGAAATAATCAAAAGGCTCATGGTCATTCGGATCAGCTTGTGTTTGATTGGGTGTTTTGTCTTCTTCTGCAGGAAGTTCTACGGAAGCAGCATTTTGTTCTTCCGCAGGAGATTCTACGGAGGCAGTATTTTGTTCTTCCGCAGGAGGTTCTACGGAAGCAGTATTTTGTTCTTCCGTAGGAGGAACTTCAGCATCGACGGAGGCATTTTGTACTTCCGTAGGAGGTACATCACCATTCACAGATGAACAATGTTGGTCAGCTTGCAATGGTTGTTGAGTGAATACCTCCTCTCCATCTCTAGCATCAGTAGTTGCACCAGTATTTATATCTACGGATGTGGGAACATCTGCTGATGAATTTACATGTGCTGGGGATGAAGAGTTTACTTCTCCAGAAGTAGCTTCATGCTGCTGACTTGATCTCTGCTGTGGTCCAGGTGACACTTGTTCTCTTGGTGGGTCAGCTGTTAAAGGCACTTCATTCACACTTGGGGGCACAAAGGGATAACATGTATCCGCAGCACCTGCGTTGATCAAATAACCAGTGTTAAATGATTCAGTTAATGCATCTATATCAAATAACCAAGATGATCCTTTTACAGTGGTAGTAAACATGGATTCATCAAAAGAAACATTGGGAGTCTCTTCAACTATGTTATGTTCTGGAATGTACACCCTATATGATTTAGAAGTGGATGAATATCCAACAAAGAAACCATCATAGGCTTTTTCAGAAAATTTTCCCAATTGTTCTTTAGTGTTTAAAACAGACACATGACACCCAAAAGCTCTAAGATATCCTATAAAAGGTTTTCTTTTAAATAAGAGTTCGTAAGGTGTTTTATTATGTTCTTTGACTATCAAAGTTCTGTTTTGAACGTTGCAAGCTGTATTCACAGCTTCTGCCCAGAATGTAATGGGCAGCTGAGAATCAGCTAGCATTGTTCTGGCTGCTTCTATCAGTGTTCTATTTCGCCTTTCAGCCACTCCATTTTGTTGTGGAGTTCTTGGGGCACTGAATTGTCTAGCTATTCCTTTAGTCCTGCAAAAAGAATCCAAATCAGCATTAACAAATTCAGTTCCATTGTCACTCCTAAAAATTTTAACTTTTAAATCAAGTTGATTCTCAATCTTGATCACAAAGTCCATTAATGTTTCAGATGTTTCACTTTTATGTTTTAAGAAAAAGACCCATGTAAATCTAGTGAAATCATCAACTATCACCAAACAATATTGCCTTTTTCCAATGCTCAGCACATTGGTTGGACCAAAGAGATCCATGTGAAGCAATTTGAGTGGTGTAGTGTTAGTGTTGATTGTTTTGGATTTATGAGACACTCTGTGTTGTTTTCCTTTATAACATGAAGAACAGTGATTAGAACAATGAAATTCTTTGTTTGGTAATCCAATGACTAAGTCATTTTTCACCAATTTATTCATGTTCTTCATGTTGGAATGCACAAGTCTTCTATGCCACAATTGAGATTCATCTTCGGACGATTTGGATAGTAGGCATGTCTCATGTTGTGTGAGTGTTGTGTTGTTCATATCCAAGATATATGTGTTGCCTTTTCTTGATGCTTTAAGAAGTATCCAGTCTTCTGGAACTGTAAAACCTGGCTTAAGAATGTAACAGTTAGTGTTATCAAATAGTGTTAAATAATTTTGATCACAAATTTGGGAAACACTAAGTAAATTATACTGCAAATTTTCACAGTAATTTACTTTTTCAAATGTTAAAACACCGTTAGTTACCATTCCCTCACCAATAATTTTACCTCCCTTCTTATCCCCACCAAATGCCACATAAGAGGCATGTTTATGTTTGAAGTCATGGAGAAGTGCACAGTTGCCTGTCATATGTCTGGAACAACCACTGTCAACATACCACTTGTTGTCAGCTCTCCATGATTGTTCCTGCACACAAAAAGAAATTAGTTAGTCTTGACAACCCAAGGCTTAATTGTCTTGGATTTGCCAGATGTGTCAACTATAGTTACTCCTTCATGAATTAATCTTGAAGTTTCATTATTAGTTGTTTCTTTTTGATGTGATGGTTGTGAGGATGATTCTGTTGAAGATGATTCAGGTTTCTGAGCATCTTCAAGCTTATTCGAGTCATTCTTCAACTTGGCTTGTTTTGGTTTGTATTTTAACTTTGAAGAGAGTCCTGTAGACTTGAAAGTTTCTTCATCTTTCTGCTTTGATTGTGACACAGGAGTTCCTTTAGCAAAGTTATCAAAGAAACCATCTGCTGCTACACTTTGTTTATCTGTCAAATCCACCTTTTTGTGAGGTGTCTTAGACTGTATTGGTGCTTTCTTTTCAAAGTCTTTTCCGCAGCAGAGGGTCTTTTCTTTGACTTTTGTTGTTCTTTCTGAATCTTTGTCTCTTTGTCACTTTCTGAGGCTTGAGAATCTGATTCAGATGATGTATCTTGTGACTTCTTTTTGCTCTTTTTCTTGTTTTTCTTATTAAAATAACATTCCTGAGTGGAATGGTTATTTTTGTCACAAATGGCACAGTGTTTGTTGAAAAAACAATCATCAGTCATGTGATTGTTCATATTGCAAATGGAACAATAGCTACTGAAATAGCATTCATCAGTATTGTGATTCTTCATATCACACCATTTGCAATATTTTTCTGAATTTTCTTCAGATTCAGCCTTCTTTTTGTTGTTCTTTTTCTCATTCGCTGAAGCTTCAGTTGATTTCTTCTTGTTTTTGTTTGGAGCATCATCAGCTGTTACTTGTTTGCCTTTGGCCGCCATTTGTTGCTTCATATTTTCCTTTTTCTTTGCATGTGTGTGAGGTTCTCTTGTTACCTTGTCCGCTGGATCAGCTTCTCTTTTCCTTTGCTTTTCTGCGGATTCAGTGGTTTTTGTCTTCCGCAGATGATTTACGGACTTGGCAGATTTTGCTTTCCGCAGATGTTCTACGGAATCCTCATTCGTTTTCCGCAGGTGTTCTACGGATTCTGCAGTTGGTGCTTTCTGAGGATTCTTGTTTGATTGTTTCTTACCTTTATCAGGAGATGACAAAGGTACCTTTGTGCTTGATCCGCAGCTATCAGTCTTGTGAAGATGCAGTTCTTGTAATCCTTCATTAAGTTCAGCAATCCTCTTGCAAATGGTCTTCAGCATATTCCGTTGCTTTGGCGGGTATTGCAACTTTGATTCTTCAAGGACTCGCGGAAGACCAGTTTCAACTTGAACATTCTTACCAATGTTCAGTTGATCAGTATCATGTTCATCAGAATCATCCAGGTCATCATAGTTATCTAAATCTGATTCATTATATTTAGTTGATTCTGATTCAGTAGATTCAGTTTCACTCATCTCAGCTTTATTGTTGTTTGTTTGACTATCTTTGATGTCAACTTTGGTGCTTTGCACAAAATGATTTGACAAATTGTTAGTCATTGTATCAGGTAAAGGTGTGTAGTTATCATTAACAGGTGGTGCAACAGCATTATAACCCAACCCGTACCTGTTCTTTGATTCAATATGAGAATTTAGCAACTTCTCATATTGCTGAGATGATAGTTGAAACTTCTGAAGTTTCACTTCAGTGGATGCATGATCAGCCATGGATTTTGTTAAGGAAGTGGTCAGATGCTCAACTTGGGCTTTTAGGTTGTAGTTTTCAGAAACATATTTTTCTAAATCTTTTTGTAAAGAGTTTATTTTGATTTGATATATCTTTTGTTCTCTTAAGTGTGATTCATTTAAAAACATAGTTTCTTTTACTTTATCAGCCAATTGTTGAGCATGAACTCTATATCTCTCAACTTCCTCAACACATGTTGATGAACATAACCTGTCTTTTACCTCTCTGGCCATAGGAGGGACTTTGTTTTCCATATGTGCCATCAGTGCTTGATTCTCCTCTATCACTTCCTTCTCATACAGGCTCCAGTCACATGTTCCATCCTGAAGTATGATCAGACCTGTCTCCTTAGAGTTGCTTGGTCCTGCTGATGTATTTGTGGCTGGTGGGGATGTGAGCTGAGGTTGTCTATGTAAAGATCTTTGAGAGGTTGGATGCTGATTCTGATAGTGTTGTTGCTGCTGATGTTGTTGCTGCTGCTGCTGATGCTGTGGAGTTGATTGTTGGTTGCATTCTCTAGAAAAGTGACCATAGAGATTGCACTTGTAACATCTGACTTTAGACTTATCAACTCCAATCTTCGATGTTTTGTTTGCTGCTGCCAGATTTTTATTTCGTCGAAGATATTGCTTGGCTCTGTAAGCAATCATCGCCATCTGCCATTGTAGATCCATCTCTTCTACAACATCAGGAGGGAGTTCCTCCAAATCTTGTTGGCAGATGTTTGCTGCTGTAAGGGAACTTCCAAGATATGCTTGAAAGCTAGAACTAAAAGCTGCAAAGGCTGCTTTTTGTTCTTCAGAATCCAATATCACAGTTATTGGTTCTGAATTTGCTGTTGATGATGGTTCTCTTTTCTCTGTAGATTTAGCCTTTTCCTTTTGATTTTTACTCTGAGATGACTTTTTAGTGGGTTTGGAGGCATAAAAACTTACTTCCTCCTCGTCATCACTCAAAGCACAAGAGTTATCATCTTCATTATTAGAAATAAATGCACTTCCAGCATTCTTTGTTTCCTTGAAGTGATAAGGTGAGACATGAGTTCTCACACTCTTGTTTCTTGATTGTTCATCCAGTTCAAGTGCTTCTACTTTAGCAACCAATGTATCTAGACCAGTTGTCTTGAGATCAATGGTGTTCTTGAACATGGAGACAGTTTGCTTCCAACTTTCAGGCAAAGTATGGAGCATCTTCTTGTTAAGTTCCTCAGTTGTATATTTCAACTCCAAGATGTTCATCTCCGTAACAAGTTGCATAAATCTATGGAGTTGCTGAGGAATTGACTCACCCTCGATATGATGAAAAGTTTCATATTGTGATCTAAGGGTGTCTTTCCTTATGCTTCTGATCTCATCACTCCCTTCACAGAGAGTGTGAAGTATCTTCCACAGGGAATTGGCTGTTTTATAGTTCTCGCACCTGATCAAGATTTCTTCAGGTAAAGCCATACTAAGCAAGCTGTATGCTTTAATATCGACTTTGACCTTCTTGACATCATCAGGTGGCAAGTCCTTAGTGCTGATTGGCTGATTTTTGTCATTATAATCCGGCCCAAGAGTGGGTGGAATATAAGGACCTTGTGTGATGGACTCCCACAAGTCAGAATCTGTGTAGTTCACATGATTCCTGAACTTGATCTTCCAGGATTTAAAATCAGCTTTTGTTTCTAACTTTGGTGGTTGATAAGATCCTCCTCCAAAATTACTCATGTTTAATTCAAACGAATCAATAAAAACTCAAAAGCGAAAATTGACAGATCTATCAAAGACCCAGATCTAGTATTCAATTGATTTGAATATAGATCTAAATCAAACAAGCAATGAGAGAGTGCTTGCTGAAAAATCAGTCGTTGATTTAATTGTTTGAGAATCAATTAAACAATTTTAATACTGATAGATCAATTGATCTAAATCAATGAGCACCAATGGCTCTGATACCACCTGTGAATCCAAGGATCGCAATTCAGGAATTATCAGTATTAAAATGAATCAATTTAATGATCGCGGAATTATCACTAATTGACGTTTAATTGTTTATAATGATCAATGATGAACACAACCACAGAAACACAATAAACACGAAATCTATAATAATTCAAATGTATTTCATTAACTATAATGTAATGATTACAAAAGAATAATGAATGACTATGAATTATCGAATTCTGTGTATCGAATGATGTTTGATGTTGATGTGACGGCTGCTAGGGTTGCACAATGAACTCTTGATCGCCGTAATATTGATTGATTGTGTTCACCGAGATGTGAAACCTAGGACTCATATTTATAGATGATTTGAGTCGGTTAAGGAAACACCGGATCTCTCGGGATTTGTTATTGATTGTGTTGACTTGTTAGACTTCTTGGAGTTGTAATCGCACAAGTATAATGTTCTTCCGCAGCAATCTTCTCATCCGCAGAACATTTGTTCTTCCGTAGATGACTTAGTCTTCCGTAGCAAAGTTGTTCTTCCGTAGGAAATTCTTCTTCCGTAGGAGTCTTCACTTCATGGTATTTGATCATCCGCAGGAACATGTACTTTGTCATTTGGTCTTGTAAGAAACATATCTACGGATTAACAAAGTTGTTCATCCGTAGATGTTTCCTACACTTGGTCAATTTCAGTAAATCCATCCAAGTAAATTGTTTTTCCTGTCAAGACACAAATCAACACACATACATATATGAGGTTAACCTATAGATTCAAATCACATATATATATATTTTGACTGTTACAAATGTTAATTACAAGACTTGATTTTCAAGTACTAAGCCTATACAAAATTGATCTAGCCCTATACAATCTAGACCTAACATGGTGTCTTAATTATTTGCCCTCTATAGGTGAAACGCACTATATGTTGTGTGCTTTGTGCTGCATGATATATTATTTGTTGTCTTGCTATCGTTACTGCTTTTGTTTATCGAGTCGGGGGTCTCTTTGGAAGCGGTCTCTCTACCTACCTAGATAGAGGAAAGACTTGTCACTATCTACCCCCAGACCCTGCTCTTGAGTGGGATATACTGGGTTTGTTTGTTTGTTTGTTTATTATTTAATATTTTTAGATTAAAATATTTTTTTATAAATTCAGAAAAATATTTTTTATTTATGTTATTTCTAAATAAATAAATTTTTATAAATAATATTTTTTATAAAATATTAAAATTTTTTAAAAATATGAAATATTATAAAATTAGTGTTTTTAAAAAGTAAATTATTTAAAACCAAAAATAATTTAATTTAGGAGTTATGATAATGAAATATTTTAAAAAATGGTATTTTTATACGGTTTGTTTTTGAACAAAATATAATTTTTTTTGAAAAAAAACTAAAAACAAAGTTATAAAAAGTTGATATCACGTTTTATTACTTATAGTACTTACTCATACGTAATTTTAGTCATATCATATCTTGAAATATCATTTTATTTTCCATAAATTTTATTATATTATTATTTTGTTTATTCAACCCGTGTAATACACTGGTTTTCTAAAGATAGTCTATTATATGATTATAAAATTTGGGGGAAAAAACAAGGGGTAAACCTTGGGTGGTGAAAAAAAAAGTATGGCAGGGTGAGAAGCTTTATCGATGCTTTTAATGGCTTTTATGTATTCCTATTTGTCGTTGTCTTGAACTTTTCAATAAGTTCCTTTAGTCAAAGTCAACATACAGTGCCTCAATTTTGATTTATGGCTTCTTGCGCAATTAAAAACTGTAAATATCATTACTAGAGCACTATTAAATATGCTTGGTAATATCAAAAAAAGAACATGTATTTAATTTTTATATGTATTCGTTATTTTGTATGTTAAATAAGCTTTTATGTTTGTAGTTATAAAGGTCATAAGAAATTCATGAAACCACCTCTGCTTTGTGAATCACTGAATCTTCAGATTATCTTCAAACGTATGATATGAATTTCAAAACCTTTTCATGTATGAGTTTAGCTGATTTTCACAATTGGTGAAAATATATGTCTTTCAATTCAATATCAAACATATTATTGACTTGATGAGTACTTTTGGATCGTTAGGTTGGATAAGGACTGCTGTTAAACGAGAATTAACTAGATGGGACAAAGGTGCACAACAATTAATGTTGAAAGGCCTAACCTGTCATATGAAATGCATATAAACATAAGAGCATGCTTTGTGTTGTGATGTATAATCTCACTTAACAAAAGATGCATGCAACAACTAGGGTTTCAGCCCTTTCTATCTTATCATGTTTAGGACGGTTCTAATCGTGATCTTGGCAATCTTCATCTAAGAAGCCGTCATCTTCGTTCAATTTATTCTTCATCATCTCTGTTTTGATAGTTTACTCAAGGTTTTGAATAGCAACTCATTGTAATCTCTTCACGTTGGTGAAAATTTATTTTAGGCATTAATTATGGATTCACTATTGAATCTATAAGTTGTTTTTATCCATGTTGTTTATGAATTCTTTCGGTTTGATATATATTTTTGACAGCAATCTTGTAAAATATCGCTTCAAAGTACGAAAACATGACATATGTAGTTTAGGCTAATAATTATGATTGCATTTGCAAACCTAATCTCAAAAAAAAAAAAAAGTGGTTGGTTTTTACATTTAAAACAGCTGGACTATTTACTTCTTGAATTTTTCATTATTTTTATAATTGCGGAAGTAAATATAATGTGATATGCACATGGTATGAATATAACTAGCAGCATTCCCCCCGAGCTTCACGGCGGGGCCGAATCGTTATCATCCCAACCAAATGGTAAAAGTTTGTTTTACAAAGCTAAAAAATAACGATTCATTGTGGCTGCAAATTAGAAGTTGTTTATTGTACCAAAAGAACAAAAGCAACGTCCATTTGTATGTCTTTATCACCTGGTAGCATCTGACACTATACTGTCCATTAATCTAAAAATGCAATAAACAGTCCCAAAGGAGAGCAGGTTCAAATCCTAATGTTGAAAAACATCAAGCAATGCAAGCCGACAACAAAAAAACGAAGTTGGGCTTAGATGAACGCAAAGTTACCACCACTGCCCTGATATTACCACGTAACAACGAAACCTACAATCTCATAATACCTTTATCATCAATTTGATTACAGAATAAATCAACAGGGGTTAAATACCCTGAAAAGATCACAAAAAGAGCTTGTTCTCCCTATCTCCGTTGTGGCTACAACAGTAGTTGCCACGCCAAACGAGGGCCTGCACCAAAGCCTGTAGTACATGTCTTCATCGGACCGACACCAAAAATACAAAAACAATTAAGTCAACAATAGACCTCAGGAGAACAGGAAATGGATTAAGCACAAACATATCACGCAACACACAAACCTGCTAAAAAAGATAAGTTCATTGAAATTACACATCTTTTATAAAAACCACAAGAATCAATTAATTGGAGGCTCAGATCTCCGTTATGACTCCAACATAAGTTTTCACGCCAAATGGGGGAGCCACCTCATAGCCTGTGATACCTAGCTTCATAGGAACGCACCGAAAATGCAACAACTATGATAATCGTTTTAGGCAAATAACAGATCTCACACGTACATGATAATGCATATATGATAACTAAAAATTATTTTTATTACTGGTATTAACACTATCATGTATGAGCGATGTTGTTGCTCTTATTAATAAAATGAAGTTCTCAGCAATGGGTTTTCTTCTAAGAAGGTATAGATGCGGCCTCGGCTAGGAAACAAATAGGTGAGCCCGATTAAAATAATACATATTCTTCGAGACAGGATCGCGTACTTGCCGTTCAAAAATAATAATAATAAGTGAAGTTCTAATTTTCATGTTTAGCGCATATAATGTGCAATTAAAGGTGAATATTAAATGTTTTTACCAGCCAATAGTAATGAAGAACTTTTTAATGAACAAACTAAAATTGTTTGGGTTTAAGCCTCACTTAATAGAGAAAAGAATAATAGAGGATTTTAGGTAGGGTAGGAGGTTCTCTCACCTAATGTGAGTATCCTTCTAATGTTGGCCATAGGTTTGGGATTAATGGCCACAGATTGATGTACGAGTTTTTATTTCGGAACGTGTTAGCCAAACGCTCCAAAGTTTTTATACTTGAGTAATAAATATGATCAGGTAGGCTAATGGTCTCTGAGTGATTAATCCCTTAGAAAAAAAACCAAAACTGTTTGGCGCCATTCAATTCATATACTTTAATTTCATGGTGGCGAACTAACAAGTTGATGATTTATAAACCCGTCAATTTTGTATGCAAAACAAACTGTATCCATGGCAAACTAACTAGCTGGATGTACAAATTTTTTAACTTTTTGTATGAAGCAATATTATATTATATTAAAATTTCTTAATAACTTAACTTTTTAAAAGATATTTATATATTTTTCCTTCTTAAAGTCATTATTATTTATTAAATTTATTTATTGAATGATTATTTTACTCGTACTTTCACTAAAATATTTTTACGTATTTCACTTTCTAAAACCATTAATTACATATTTCTTATGTTTGAGTCTTCTATATAAATACAAACACTAAAATTACATCTCCTTTAAAACTTTATTAAAAAACAGCAATAATCGATAATTAAAGTTATACTTTCAAATACAAAACATAATTGTCAAAAACTTTAAATAATTATTATAGTAAAACATCAATATGTAAGACCTCTTTAGAAAAAAACAATGTAAAATAGTTATTTAATAAGTTATTTAATAAATGACTAAATATGTAATATATATGTTTTAGGAATGAGAAATATGTAATTGACTTTTTAAATTGAGAAAATATTTAATTTATAATTTTAAGAAGAGAAAATATGTAAAAATTCTTTTTTTAATGTTTTTTAAAAGTTAAGCTAATTTAAATATAATAACATACGAATACAAATCAGATATTAACATTTGAAAAAAACAATTTTGTCTGGTATTTATTTTGTAATTTGATGATTTTTAATAAAATTTTTGTTAAAAACATTCTTAATCCAAAGCGATAATAATCGTATATCCTTCTACTCTAATAAAAGTTTAACTATGAAGGAAATATATCAACATTACATTCATTCTCATAAATTTTTCTCGCTTCTCTATTCTATTAAATAATTGCCTTAATTACAAATAATATAATTTAAGTTTTTTAGATTAAAAGTGGTTTTCTAATATATTACGAACGATAAGCAAATATTTTATAACCAAAAATAATTAAAATTAAGAATTAGAATAAGAATATTTATGAAAATGACAACTTTTTTAAACAAAACATTTTATTTTTTGTTTTAAAAAATATTTATAAAGTTGGTATCGTTATTTTTTAACTTATAGTTGTTATATCTACGTAATGTAAATCATATCTTATCTTAAACTATTATTTTATAATTAAATAAAATTTTATTATATTTAATATTATATTTAATATTATATTTATTTCACCCGTATAATAAACGGGTTTATTTGTTTATTTTTTTGAACGGGTTTAAGAGAAATGGGTTTGAAGCTAGTATATTATAAATTAGGAAGAAAAATGGGTTTAAGAGAAATCACGCGCCAGCGCGGCTTTTGATGCCGACAAGACCGAGATGTTTTTGGGTTCACTTGCGTCTTAAGCGCGTGAAGTTTCTTAGTGTAAGCAGAATGAGGGACTGTAATACACGCGCGAGACGAAAGAGTGGTGTTTGTGGTTTAAACTCCAACTCTTATCATTCGGTTAGTCACGTGCCCTCTTGGATTCTTTCTGTTTTTTTGCTTCCAGACTGCCCATGTGATTCCACCAATGGGATTCGCCCATTGTTTTCTGGCTTAATAACGAAAATACCACCTCTTTGTCACTAGCTATTACAACGGCTAATGCCTAACACCATCTTTTTGTTTTCTCTTTTCTTTCAAAGGATAACTAGTACAACGTCCGTGTGCGTTGGAGCGTAAAAATAACTACGCCCTCGAAAGTTTATAAAAGTTTGAAACGGCACTGACATGGGAAAGTGGATACAAATCTATCATAAACTTGTGTGTTACGGTTAGACCGCTGATAATAGTTTAAACTTGATGTAAAAAACATATTAAAAATTAGCGTTAAAACATTGATAAGATAACACGTCACAACTGGGAAAAAACCGTCGACAAAAATAAGCATCTACAATTGTATGAAACATTATAGTTTTTAAGAGTTTTAGGAAAAAAATAAACAAAAACTATAGAAAATCAAAAGTTGAATAGCTTTTAGCAATTTGTACGTTTATGTTTTAGTGAGTTGTATATTATGACATAATTGCGTCCTTGATTTTTTTTGAACAACAATAAATTAAAAGCGAGCCACTAGCAAGGCGCTAGGACACGCAAACAACATTACACCGGGAACTTAGAAAAAGAAAAGTTACACCAAGCTTTCCAATCAATAACACCTAACTTAGCTCTATGTTTTAACCAAGAAAACGAATAGTAAATCACGTCGTCTACCACCTTGTCCACCGCCACCAAAGAATTGTTGAAAATGAGCAAATTTCTCGCTCTCCAAATGCCCCAAAAGGTGGCCATAATGATGACCCGATAGGCCTTGTGAAGACAGTCATCTTTATTGGAACACATCGGACCCCTAAGCAAGTCCCTAAGGTTTGAGATGTTCGACTGGGCCAACCCGCACCACGCTGCAATCTGCCTCCACACCTCGATTGCATAGGGGCAGTTGATGAAGATGTGCTCCCCTGATTCCGACGCCCCGAAACAAAAGGAGCACTCGCTCGAGACCACTCGAACCCCTCTCTTAATCAGAGCTTCTTTAGAAGGTATGCTTTCCATCCACACCCGCCACAAAAAAACGTTTATCTTAAGGGGAACCCAAGGAGACCACGAGAAAGGAACAGCCTCCACCGGAACGCGATACGCACCCATGATATTTCTTAGCCCCGCGACCGAGAACACCCCAGAGGAGTCGGCAACCCATGACCAAGAGTCATCGCCCTGAACCACCGAATAATCCCAGATTAAGTTCTCAAGAGCCATAAATTGCGCTTGAACATCCATATCCGAAGGAATCCTCGACCAGTTCCACCGAAAGCAGTTTCCATCCGGCCCAAAAACCATACGGTTTTTTACCATACAGGACTTCTCTTTCTCTAAATTATAAAGCTGCGGGAATTGAAATTTAAGAGGACAACCACCTATCCAGTTGTCCAACCAGAAATAAGTAGCCTCCCCATTGCCGACAACCGATTGAGTCAATTGTTCAAGATCGATGCCCATATTACGAATCTCCTTTTCTGCGTTGGCGACTTGCTTCCACGCACCCGGGATAACGCCTTTGATAGGGATGGCAACGTTTCTCCTAGGTTGGTAATGAAGCGCACGAATAGTTCTGCTTCACAGTTCCTTCTTCCCCGTAAGGAATCCCCATCTCCACTTTGCAAGAAGCGCAAGATTTGCGTCTCTGATGCTACCTATACCAAGCCCCCCCCCCCGCCAGTTTGCTTGCCAACATTTTCTCCCAAGCCACCCAACACATTTTCTTTACATCCGCATTCCCTCCCCAAAAGAGTCTTCTTCTAATTTGTTCAAGGGATTCCAACACCTTCACAGGAGCTTTATACATTGATAAATAGTATGTCGGAAGGCTGCCCAACACCGCTTTAACCAATGTGAGTCTCCCCCCGAACGATAGCATCCCTGCTTTCCACGATTGAAGCTTAGCTCTAAACTTATCGACCACCAGCTTCCAACTCGCGGCTCGATTCATGTTGGCGCCAATAGGAATACCAAGCAGGTGGAATGGGGTCACTCCAAATTGACAGTGGATGACTTCGGCCATAAGATTGACGTCCTCCTGGTTGATACCTACCCCATACACCACACTTTTCCAAAAATTAGTCTTCAACCCCGAAGAAGCATAGAAACATCGAAGGATTCTGGTCAGGTTCTTTCCATTCACAAGGGACCAATCTCCAAGAATAAGCACATCATCAGCAAACATGACGTGCGAGAGGACAGGACCGTTATTCGGGGTTTTAATCAAATGAAAGATGCCCAGCTGCACCGCCCGATTAATAACGACATGGAACGCTTCCATAACAATGAGAAAAAGAAACGACGACAAGGGGTCTCCTTGTCTAAGCCCCCTGGAAGAGATAAACTCCCCAGTTGGAGATCCATTAACTAGGATCGACGTTGTGGCGGATTCCAAGCACCCTTTAATCCATCGTCTCCAAATCATCGGGAACCCCATTTGATCCATGATAGAATCCAGGAAATTCCAACTCACCATATCATAAGCTTTCTCAAAATCGATCTTAAATAACATAGCCGAGCCTTTTCTATGCTTCAACCACGCAAGAGTTTCATTAACGATCAACGGGCCATCAAGAATGAACCTATCCGATAGGAAAGCCGATTGTTCCTCGCTAATAACTTGAGGGAGCACAACCTTGATCCTATTGGCCAAAATTTTCGCAATTATCTTATAATAACAACTGATAAGGCTAATCGGTCTATAATCCGAAACCGAGATCGGGTCGGCGATCTTAGGAATTAGAGCTATAAACGAGGCATTGCAACCACGGCTGATAGACCCACTTTGATGAAAGAAATCCAGCGCCTCCTTAATATCCAAATTAACCAAATCCCAGAAATGTCTTATGAACTTAAAATTGAATCCGTCCGGACCCGGGGCCTTATCAACACCACAATCCCAAACAGCGCGCCTAATCTCATCCAACGAAAACTTGGAAGAGATGAACCTCCCCGCATCATCAAAAATACGAGACAGGAGGCTGCTTCTAAACTGAGGCCTGTCCCGATCCGGTTCGGTAAATCTGGACTTGAAGTGATCGAACAAAGCCAATTTGATCTTTACTGGATCCGATTCCCAGTTTCCTCCCATCATAAGCCCCTGAATCCTCGATCTACAAGAATTACTCTTGATATCTCTATGAAAGAAACTGGTGTTTTCATCACCTTCCACCATCCATTTCACCCTGGCCTTCTGTCTTAAGTCGTTAGCCTCCGCCAATTCCAGCTCCATCAACTCCTTCTTCCAACTCAACCTCAACGCCTTTTCTTCCTCCGAAAGATCGACAGACTCCGCTTTAACTTCGATCTCTTCGATCTTCGACCCCAATCGCACTGCATCCCCTATCTCTTTCTCTTTCAAAACCGTTTTCCACTTTTTAATAGCATCCTTAACCGCCTTTAATTTTAGTAAAAACCTCTTATCCGGTGGGCCGAACAACATAGCCCCTTTGTACGCATTGACCACCACCTCTTGAAACCCCGGTTTACCGATCCACGAATCAAAGCACTTAAAAGGAATCGGACCGAAATCCTTACGATCAGTAGAAATAATGATAGGGGTGTGATCCGAATACTTCCGGGGGAGGGCTGTCACCGAAGCCCCAGGCCACTCGTCTCTAAACCCGGAGCAAACTAGAAATCTATCCAGCTTACTTAGCTTGGCCCCATCCGCGGACATATAAGAAAATCTGCTGCCTACCATCGAATATTCATGCAATTCCGCAGTTTCAATAAAATTGTTGAATCTATAGGCATTTGATTGGGAGAAATGAGAATTTATTCTATCCGAGGGGAACCTGACTTCATTGAAATCACCAAGCGGGATCTAAATTCCTGTAAACCATCTTTAATCGAGAGTAACCTATTCCACAAGGACTCCCTCAAAAATGCCTCCTTAGGCCCATACACATTCACAACGATAACGTCGACAGAACACCCCGAAACCTTGCCCGAGCACAACAGGAAATTCTGATGTTTGACTATATTGGACACCACAAAGACCTCCGGGTTCCATAAGGAAACTAAACCCCCGGATATCCCCGAAGTAGGAACAAAATCCATCCCGACAGGATGATTACCCCAAAACCCATTGAAATCTTCAGGAACCGGGTTCTCAATTTGAGTCTCTTGAAGGGCCACAAAAAAACAATTATGATTCTTTCTGATGGATTGAACCCACGGCTTCTTCAGCCTACTCCTCGCACCCCTAATGTTCAAAGATAACCAATTCATTTAGAAGTATTGATTCCCCCGTCACCCGCTACCAAACTTCTAACATGGTCCCTGTGCTTCGATAAATCGAATCCCAAAACTTCGCCAACCCTACAAGTTTCATCAACCTCTACTTCTTTACTATCCGATGAACTTCCTGAAATCGTCCCCTCCGATCCAATCATCTCCTCAGGACCTCGATTACCTCCACAAGCTTTAAGGGAGGACCCTCCTTTTTTTCTGAATGACCATAATACATCCCTCGTCCGCATCGATCTGAGGGATCTGACAGCACCGTTCTTCCTCCGGGAAGCAGCCCTACCTGATGCCGATAAAGACGTCATGGCAGCGATATTAAGATCAAAGACATCCTTATCCCTATGCACACCAGTATCCAAGATATTGTCTCTCTCCGTCCCTAAATTCTGCATCAGAACAGGCCCACTAGAATCCTGGGTCGAAATATCCACAGGCCCATTCCCTAATTTACTATCCCCCCATTAAAACCACTACCCGGCCCACAGGCGCCGTTTAAATCCCCATCAAATGCCTGGGCCGCAAAATTCAGGGGCCCACTTTCACCGCCGCCTAGAACACGTGAACAGTCATCCTCGCATGCATGCGTCTGAAATTCCCCATGTTCCACATCCCTACTTCTGGGATAGCACGATTGAGGATGGTCATCATGAGGCGGCTGTTCCTCTACCGGGCATCGACCATTGGCCTTCTTCCCAGACTCCCTGTCATCCGGGCGCCGGCCACCCTCCGACGAGCTATCTTCTTCTCGTCCAACGCTGTCCGAATAATCACCTTCCGAGTCTACCGACTCGATATCCTCGTCCGAACCTATCGAGTCAACAATCCTAGAACAGAAGTTAGGTTTCCACTCCCGACATTCTTCGGAGATCCATACTTTGAACACCTTGTTCCCCGACTTGATGCTAAGAACTTCTTCAATCGCCCGACCGTTCGTCACTAAAACGCAACATTTAGTGACCGATAAATTACTATCCCAGATAGATATTTCTGCGTTCCTGATCACTCTGCCGATCTTTTCTCCTATAAGCTCAACCACAGAAGCATCCCAAAGCTGAATAGGAATGCCTCGCAATACCAGCCATGCCAACCTCGAATACGGAATATCTTGAGCAGCCCAAACTTGAAGATCATCAAACCATCTCCGCCATTCACCATCGCGGTTGAGATGGAAATTGGATGCCTCCGCAGCATCCGCGAACACCAGCAATATGGTTAAACCCCCCACATATTTAACCTCCACTTCAGGCATGCCCATAACCTCTAAGTTCTTTTTCATATTTTCCACCACGTCCAAGTTTTTAGCTACTCCGATTAGTGCCGCGGAAAACCAGCTCTTCGTAGCAGTAGGTAAAGACTCGATGTTGATAAAGCTGATACACGGTTCAGACATGAGCTTTTCCTTATAAGAAACCCTAGGTTCTCTGACCGAAGACAATGGCTTCAAAGCTTGAGCAGTCCGATCTTTCGACACCCCCACCTCGCTTGCCCGATGTTTTTCCCTAGCAAAATCTCCAAGTGAACTCCTGTAGGAAAGATTCCTGTCATATCTAGCGACATTCGCCTGGATTCTGCATTTCCTGATTGTTGCATGATTGAGGTTGGCTTCAAGCTCCTTCACATTCGCCACGTCGGCAAACCTGACAAAAGCAAATGGTCTTCCGAATCTGTCGCGTTTCTTAGGAACGAACGCGTCTTTGATCTTTCCCCACTGTTGTAAAGCTGTCCAAACGTCCTTGCTTGATGCGTCCTCTGGAATGTTAGAGATGTAGAAAGTGGTGACCTCATTCCTCTTACTTCCTCTTCTTCTCCTGGAAACCTGCTCCCAATCTTCTCTCTCCTCCCTCATCTTTTAGCTAATTTTTTTAATTGCGTCCTTGATGGAATTTAAATCAGAACATAAATAAATATAAGCAAATCGTAATGATATATTTTATAAAAGTTATTAGGGAAAGAAAACATGAGTGCCTTAAAAAGACAAATATATAAGTATGAGGTATAAAGTGTAATATAACTAAACTTGTAATATAAAATAAATAATAAATGAAACTTTAATTTGAAGATACCCTAAAATTTAAACAAATTACTAACCTATCATTGCATAAGAACTTGTACCATACCATTACATAAGAACTTGTATCAAAGCATATATTGTGTCCATTTTGGTTTATAAAGTATTATTAATGTGTATACATATTGGAATTTTCAGAAGAACCAATTTCAATCATCACAAAATATTAGGAAGTTTAGGCTGGTCCAATAATTGATTTCTGGGGTGATTTTTGTCGTGTAGTGGCCGTTCGGACGGTATTACCGCCCAATAATTGGGTTCGAAACCGGCTTCTTCAAACCAATTAAAAAGGAGTTTTTTACTAAAATGGCGTTATTAGAAATTTTATTTACCAAAATGGGTGTTTTTAAAAGTATTTACCAAAATGGGTCTTTATTTAAATCTTTTTTTTCTTATTCATAATCTTATTGGATAAAAAAAGTTTTTAATAAATACCCATTTTGGTAAATACTTTTCAAAACACTCAGTTTGATAAATAAAATTTGTAACATCATTTTAGAAAAAAAGCTCAATTAAAAAGCCAATGATTATCTTCTTTTTTCTTTGTTTTCTGGCTCTTGCATCCTTTGTCTTTTCATGTGTGAAAAAAGACAATTTAATCTGGTTTAATATGAAGGTGATGGTAAATAGAAAGTGTGAAGTTGCTAATGATCCTTTGATCTAATTGTTTAAGAGAGAGAATATAAACTTTGCCTCTCTAAAAAGTTCAAGGTTCAAACATTAATATTAACGAATTATTTACTAATTTGATGTTATTAACTTCTAAATATTAATATGTAGTTCGAAAAAAAGTGTCAAGTGAGTCATCTTACCCTCATTTCGGGGTGTAAGCCTAGGGATTTTTAAATTTCGAATACCCGAAATTTCCGAATCTGAAATTTTGAAATATTCAAAATTTTGAATATCCGAAAATCTCAAAATCCTAATTTGAAATTTCAGTTATCTGAAATTTTGAATTCAGATACGGATATCCGAATTCTAAAAAAGCTTGTATTATTGTATAGATTTTATAAAAATTTGATAATTTTTATTAAAAATTTTCGGATATATGAAGTTTTTATAAAAATATCTGAAATATATGAAAATATCTGAAATTTCTAATTAATATTTATTATTCTATAATTTTTATAGAAACATTTCGGATTTCAGATATTCGAATATTCGAAAATGCTGAAAATCACTATACGAATCCGAATCCAAAAATTCGGATATCCGAATTTTGGATTTTTGGATATTTTGAATTCGAATCTTTTCGAACACCTCTACCTATCTTCATTCACAATCAAAATCTACCTAACATCATAATATAAATTTTTCAAAATATTTATTTTACTCAACTTTTCTTTAAAATGTCTCCTTTAAAAATTATTTATCAAAATTCCATTCTAGACAAGACGTTGACGCCTTTACAAACAAGCGTGAACCAAGCAAGTGTGTACAGTAGAATCAGACACAAATAGATTAGTGTGTCTAAGCAGGACGCCTGTACCAAGCAAGTGGGCTCCTATACCAAATAGGCAGGCGCTTGTTTCCTCAAACGACTGTCTGCTCTTATAGGTTGATTAAGCATATAATAAATTAAAATTTTAGTAGGTGTCGACTGTCAAACCCTAACTGATGGCGATCATCAGAGCGAATGAATTGAAATCAATTGCTCATAGCACATGGAAGTAAGTGTGTTGAAATAATATTAATTGTCATTTTTATTGAAATAAAACTAATCAAGTACTACATTACATTTAAATAGAAATTCAAGTAAACATAATGAAATTGTCTTTAATTTTGACTAAGTTCAAGCCCTAAATGTGCATATAGAAGTCCACTAAAATGCATTCATGAAATCACGTGAAAAATAACGAGTCACCTAACGAATTAGCCAGTGAGTAATCACTACTTTGAATACATATATAGTTTAATTAAAATTAATTGAAAACAATTTAATTCACATGGTAATATCAAGACTTATAATGCAATAGTATAATATAAAAGTTAAACCTACATAATCAAATCTAATGACTGAATTGACTCGGTCCGCAGACGAAACCTTATAAAATGTATGTTCCGGTTTCCATCACCACACAAATAAACAAATGGGGTGAGTTTGTCAAATCAATAGATCTATCATTGTTACCATGGTTGCATTAATTAATGATTGTTTTATCATCCAGTTTATCTAACCATGCACATATAATTGCAAGTAATAACACAACATGTCTTAAATTTTAAAATAGAATAACAAAGAATATCAATAAATGAATACTGAATCACATGATTTCTCAAGATAATAAAATATGAAAATGGGCTATGAATACTCACTTTAATATTTGAATGTGATTTGAATGATATCATGCTAGATTACACACCCAAGGTTTCCTCATGGTTTTAACCTAAGGAAGGGTGTCGTAGATTAAAAAAACATAGTGATTAGTGACCTGTGTAGAACTGGTGAAGGGAATGCAACAATTTCACAAGGTGAAGAGACTTAGAACATCCAGCAGATCAAATAGGAAACCGGTTAGGATGAAACAAAGTACACAAGTAAAAAAAACAATAACAATAACACTCAAATATGGTTTTCAAGAATGATGTACATTGCTCTTAAGTTCTTACAAGTGTTACTAAGCTTACTTTTTGAATACAAGTAATTGAGATACTTTATAATACGTTCTACAGCCGGCCATACTTTGAAGACCAGCTGGAAACACTAATCTAGACAACAAGATCAATATAGAGTCAAAAGACAGATTGTATTTTGACTATTGACTATGACAAACCATAACTCACATCCTTATCTATTACAAAAAAGATAAAAGTACATAGTTGGAAAGTTACAGACTCAACACCTTAATCTATATTTGACAAAAGCATGGACTTTTCACCAACTCATGCTAGTTGGTGAGTCATCAGAGATGGTAGCGGAAAGGTGTTTCAGCTTTTGTCAAAAGTATGTCAGAGAAGACATGTCTCCTATGTATTCGGAAGAAATCACTCTTTGGCTTTGGAAGACTTTATCTTTGAAGTTTCGGAATACTTCATCTTTGGCTTTGAAAGAATTGGTCTTTTGGCTTCAGGAGATTTGACACTTAGCATAATTCACTGAATAATATCAAATCTTCCGAAGTACTTTCCTAGTAGTTTGTATATGCATGCTGAGAGTTCTTTAAGTTGCATCGGCCTCTAAGTGTAATCCTTACAAACTCCCCCTGGGCTGATGTTACCAAAACAGAAGAGACATTTGATTCATGATCTTAGTCTATTGACAGTTCTCATGAGAATCAAGACCATTCCTTTTATTATAAGTTGGTTAGGATTCCTAAAACTCTTAAAATATCTCCTCATGTAATAGAGATCATACAAAGAGAGATCAAGAATGTTTTGCCAGAAGTGTTGGATCTAGATAGTATAGGTCTAGATCATTTTTTATAGGCTTAGAACTTTAATCAAGTCTTGTAATTAATAATTGTAACTGTTAATATATCTATATATATGTGCATTTGAATCTATAGGGTAACCTATATACATGTGTGTTGCTTTGTGATTGTTGACAGGCAAAATCAATATACTTGGTAGGATTCTTGAAATTGACCAAGTGTAAGAAACATCTACGGATGAACATTATTGTTAATCCGTAGATATGTTTCTTACAAGATCATCAAGTGAATGTTCCTACGGATGATCAAGGATTTCATGAAGTGAAGACTTCTACGGAAGAAAGAGTTCCTACGAAAGAACAACACTTCTACGGAAGACCAAGTCATCTTCGGAAGAGCAAAACTCCTGCGGAAGACAAGGCTCCTGCGGAAGAACAGAATACTTGTATGATTTAAAATATCAACAAGTCAAACAAGTCAACCAATCAATAACAAATCCTAAGAGATCCGGTGTTTCCTTAACCGACTCAAACCGTGTATAACTATGAGTCCTAGGTTTCACATCTTGAGGAACACAACCAAGCAATATTACGGCTGTCAAGAGTTACATCATCGTGCAACCCTAACCGCCGTCACATCAACAACAACATTAATTCGATTCACAGAAATCATTGTTCATAGTTTTTCATAATTATTCTTTTGTAATCATTACTTGATAATTAATGAAATACTTTTGAATAATTATTGTTTTCGTATTTACTGTGTTTTTGTGTTTGTGTTCATCGATAATCATTAACACAATTAAACGTCAATTAATGATAATTCCGCGATCATTGAATTGATTTATTTTAATACTGATAATTCCTGATTTGAGATCCTAGGATTCACAGGTGGTATCAGAGCCTGGTGCTCATTGATCTAGATCAATTGATATATCAGTATTAAAATTGTTTAATTGATTTTTAAACAATTATTTCAGCGACTAATCTTTCAGCAAGCATTCTCTCATTGCTTGATTGATTTAGATCTATATTCAAATCAATTGAATACTAGATCTGAGTCTTTGACAGATTTGTCTATTTTAACATTCAAGGTTTGTTTCATAACTTTGCATTGAACATGAGTACTTTTGGTGGATCATATCAACCGCCGAAGTTAGAAACAAAAGTTGATTTCAAGTCCTGGAAGATCAAGTTCAGAAATCATGTGAACTACACTGATTCTGACTTGTGGGAGTCCATCACTAAGGGTCCTTATATTCCACCCACTCTTGGGCCGGATTATAATGACAAGAATCAGCCAATCAGCACAAAAGACTTGTCACCTGATGATGTCAAGAAGGTTAAAGTCGATATTAAAGCATACAGTTTGCTTAGTATGGCTTTGCCAGAAGAGATTTTAATCAGGTGTGAGAACTATAAAACAGCAAATTCCTTGTGGAAGATACTCCACACTCTTTGTGAAGGGAGTGATGAGATCAGAAGCATCAGGAAAGACACCCTCAGATCACAATATGAAACCTTTCATCATATTGAGGGTGAATCAATTCCTCAACAACTCCATAGATTTATGCAACTCGTTACTGAGATGAATATCTTGGAGTTGAAGTATACAACTGAGGAACTCAACAAGAAAATGCTCCACACTTTGCCTGAAAGTTGGAAGCAAACTGTGTCCATGTTCAAGAACACCATAGATCTCAAGACAACTGGTTTAGATACACTGGTTGCTAAAGTAGAGGCTCCTGAAATGGATGAACAATTAAGAAACAAGAGTGTGAGAACTCATGTCTCACCTTATCACTTCAAAGAAACCAAAAATGCTGGAAGTGCATTTATTTCAAACCATGATGGTGATAACTCTTGTACTTTGAGTGATGATGAAGAAGAAGTTAGTTTTTATGCATCCAAACCCTCTAAAAAATCATCTCAAAGTAAGAACCAAAAAGAAAAGGGAAGATCTGCTGAGAAAAGAGATACTCCAGCAACTGCAAAATATTCTCAACAAAACAATCAATCAGAACCAATTACTGTGATATTGGATTCTGCAGAACAAAAAGCAGCCTTTGCAGCTTTTAGTTCTAGCTTTCAAGCATATCTGGGAAGCTCACTAACCTCAGCAAACATTTGCCAACAAGACTTGGAAGAATTGCCTCCTGATGTAGTGGAAGAGATGGATCTACAATGGTAAATGGCAATGATTGCTTACAGAGCTAAGCAATATCTGAGGAGAAACAAGAATCTGGCTGCAGCTAGTAAAACATCAAAAATTGGTGTTGACAAGTCTAAAGTCAGATGTTTCAAGTGCAATCTCTATGGACACTTCTCTAGAGAATGCAATCAACAATCATCTCAGCAGCAACAGCATCAGCATCAGCAGCAATAGCATCAGCAGTATCAGCACCAGCAACAAACCTCTCAAAAAATTCTGCACAGACAACCTCAACTGACAAATACATCCCCACCAGCCACAAATGTATCAGCGGGTCCAAGTAATTCAAAGTAGTCTGGTCTGATCATACTTCAAGATGGAACATGTGACTGGAGTATGTATGAGAAGGAAGTCTTGGAAGAGAATCAAGCATTAATGGCTCATATGGAAAACAAATTCCCTCTAATGGCCAGAGAGGTAAAAGACAGGTTATGTTCATCATCATGTGTTGAGGAAGTTGAACAGTATAGAGTCCATGCTCAACAATTGGCTGACAAAGTAAAGGAAACAATGATTTTAAATGAATCACATTTAAGAGAACATAAATTATATCAAATCAAAATCAGTTCTTTGAAAAAAGATTTAGAAAAATATGTTTCTGAAAATTATAGCCTTAAAGCTCAAGTTGAGCATCTGACCACTTCCTTAACCAAATCCATGGCTGATCATGCATCTACTGAAGTAAAACTTCAGAAGTTTCAACTATCATCTCAGCAATATGAGAAGTTGTTAAACTCTCATATTGAATCAAAGAACAGGTATGGGTTGGGTTATAATGCTGTTGCACCACCTATTAATGATAATTACACAACTCTACCTGAAACAATGACAAACACTTTGTCAAATCATTTTGTGCCAAGCACCAATATTGACATAAAAACAAGTTATTTAAACATTAACAATGAAGCTGAGGTGAGTGAAACTGAATCTTCTGAATCAGAATCACTAAAACATAATGACTCAGATTTTGATTATGATAAATGTGATGACTTGGATGATTCTGATGAACATGATACTGATCAACTGAACATTGGTAAGAATGTTCAAGTTGAAACTAGTCTTCCAAAAGTCCTTGAAGAATCAAAACTGCAGTATCCTCTAAAGCAACAAAACATGCTGAATACTATCTGCAAAAGAATTGCTGAACTGAATGAAGGACTTCAAGAACTGAACCTTCACAAAGTTAATAATTGCGGATCAAGTGAGCAGGTACCTTTATCTCAGTCAGATAAAGGTAAGAAGCAACAAACTTCAACAAAGAACAAGAAAAATTCAAGTGTTGAAGATCTTCGGAAGGAAAAATCTGAAGAATCCGTAGAACATCTGCGGAAAGCAAAAATAGCCAAGTCCGTAGAACATCTGCGGAAGGGAAAAGCTGCTGAATCCGTCGAGAAGCCACGGAAGAGTAAAACCAAATCTACGGATGAGGAAAAAGGGACTACCAACAAACAACAAAAAGCAGTCAAAAGTAAACAAGACTTAGCTGATGATGCTCCTAGCAAAAGCAAGAAGAAATCAAGTGACACATCAGGAAAGGAGTTAAAGACCAAGAACAAGAAAAAGAAGGCTGAATCTGAAGAAAATTCAGAAGATAAATATTGCAAATGGTGTGATATGAAGAATCACAACACAGTGGACTGCTACTTCAGCAGCTACTGTTCCATATGCAATATGAACAATCACATGACTTCTGATTGTTATTTCAACAAACACTGTGCAATATGTGACAAAAATAATCATTCAACTCAGGAATGTTAAGAAGAACAAGAAAAAGAGCAAAAAGAAGTCACATGATGCATCATCTGAATGAGATTCTCAATCTTCAGAGAGTGACAAAGAATCAAAGATGCAGAATGAACAACAAAAATCAAAGCAAAGATCCTCTGCTGCTGATAAGCCTTTGAAGAAGAAAACACCAATTCAGTCTAAAACACCTCACAAAAAGGTGGATCTGTCAGATAAGAAGACTGAAGTGATTGATGGTTTCTTTGATAACTTTGAAAAAGGAACTCCTGTGACTCAATCAAAGATGAAAGATGAAGTGACTTTCAGAAATAAAGGAGAATCCTCAAAGTTAAAATATCAGCCAAAACAAGAAAAGTTGAAGAAAGAATCAGATGAGCAAGAAGACCTCCAAAAACCTGAATCATCTTCAACAGAATCATCCTCACCACTATCAAATCAAAAAGAATAAACTAATACTAAAACTTCAAGATTAATTCATGAAGGAGTAACTATTGTTGACACATCTGGCAAACCCAAGACAATTAAGGCTTGGGTTGTCAATTCTAATTGATTTCTTTTTGTGTGCAGGAACAATCATGGAGAGCTGACAACAAGTGGTATGTTGACAGTGGTTGTTCCAGACATATGACAGGAAACTGTGCTCTTCTCCATCACTTCAAACATAAACATGCCTCTTATGTGGCATTTGGTGGGGATAAGAAGGGAGGTAAAATAGTTGGTGAAGGAATGGTAACCAATGGTGTTTTAACATTTGAAAAAGTAAATTACTGCGAAAATTTGCAGTACAATTTACTTAGTGTATCTCAAATTTGTGATCAAAATTACACTACACTATTTGATAACACTAATTGTTACATTCTTAAGCCAGGTTTTGCAGTTCCAGTAGACTGGATCCTTCTTAAAGCATCAAGAAAAGGAAACACATATGTTTTGGATATGAACAACACATCACTCACAAGCCATGAGACATGCCTGCTGTCTAAGTCTTCAGAAGATGAATCACAATTGTGGCATAGAAGGCTTGTTCATTCCAATATGAAGAACATGAATAAATTGGTGAAAAATGACTTGGTCATTGGATTGCCAAAGAAAGAATTTCATTATTCTAATCATTGTTCTTCATGTTACAAAGGAAAACAACATAGAGTGTCTCATAAATCCAAAATAATCAACACTAACACTACACCACTCAAATTGCTTCACATGGACCTCTTTGGTCCAACAAATGTGATGAGCATTGGAAAAAAGCAATATTGTTTGGTGACAGTAGATGATTTCACTAGATTCACATGGGTCTTTTTCTTAAAACATAAGAGTGAAACATCTGAAACATTAATGAACTTTGTGATCAAGATTGAGAATCAACTTGATTTAAAAGTTAAAATTTTTAGGAGTGATAATGGAACTGAATTTGTTAATGCTGATCTGGATTCTTTTTGCAGGAATAAAGGCATAGCAAGACAATTCAGTGCACTAAGAACTCCACAACAAAATGGCGTGGCTGAAAGAAGAAATAGAACTCTCATAGAAGCAGCCAGAACAATGCTAGCTGACTCTCAGTTGCCCATAACATTCTGGGCAGAAGCTGTGAATACAACATGCAATGTTCAAAATAGGACATTAATTGTCAAAGAACATAATAAAACTCCTTATGAGCTCTTATTTAAAAGGAAACCTTTTATAGGATATTTTAGAGCTTTTGGGTGTCATGTGTCTGTATTAAATACTAAAGAACAATTGGGAAAATTTTCTGAAAAAGCCTATGATGGTTTCTTTGTTGGATATTCATCCATTTCTAAATCATATAGGGTCTATATTCCAGAACATAACATTGTTGAAGAGACTCCCAATGTTTCTTTTGATGAATCCATGTTTACAACAACTGTTAAAGGATCATCTTGGTTATTTGATATAGATGCATTAATTGAATCATTTAACACTGGATATCTGATCAATGCAGGTTCTGCGGATACATGATATCCATTTGTTCCTCCCAGCTTGAATGAAGTGCCACTGACAGCTGACCCACCAAGGGAACAACATTCAACTGCAACTCAGCAAGAATCAAGTCAGCAGCATGCAGATACATCCGGAGAAGCAAATCCTTCATCCACAGTGTTGGACCAAAAGAACCAATGAGCCAGATCAGAAAAACCTCTAAGTCCGACATGACATCACAACAACTACTGAAGGCTTCATCAGCAGTTTGACAAAGACTGAAGACTCAACAGCTAAAGATCAAAGATCTGAAGAACAACAGCTGAAGATCCCAAGTACTGAAGACAAGTACTGAAGTCTGAAGTACTGAAGAATACAAGTACTGAAGACTTCAAGTACTGAAGACTCAAGTGCTGAAGATCAACAGCTGAAGAACTGAAGAACTAAAGATCAACAACTGATGCACAAATTCTGAAGACAAAGACTGAAGACATCAGCTGATGACAACTACTGAAGTCATCAGCTGATGAAACATCTGAAGATCAAAGTCTGAAGACCAATTGCTGAAGCTTCAGAGTTTGTCACAACAGCTGAAGAAGTTGTCTTCAGTTGTTGTGATGGTTTTACTTTTCAGTAGTTATAATTTAGTTTTAGTAGATTGTAAACTACTGAAGAGCTTGTTCTTCAGTAGTTGTAGATCAGTAGTTGTAAACGACTGAAGAGTTCGTTCTTCAGTCGTTGTAGTACTTTCAGTAGTTTCTTTTCTTCAGTAGTTTGTAATAAGTTAGAACACTTAGCTTTTTGTAAGAAGATGTCAGCTGTTTGACATCTTCAGTAGTTTAGGTGTTCTTTCAGTAGTTTGTTAATAACCGTTTGATGTCACTATCAAGTGACGTCAGCATACGTCATTTTGCCTATAAAAGGTAGATGACCTAATTGTAATCCTCGCCAAAACGTGTGATTCAATAGAAAACACCTTTTTGCAGAATTGTTCTCTCTCTATAATTTTACTGTTACATGCAAAATCATTTGTGTTCTTGCTTATTTGTTTAATTCTAGTGCTAAATCCGCTGCGAATACAACCTAATTGATCAAACTAGAGGCTGAGATCCTGTCAAATGGTATCAGAGCGGGTTAATCATTGATCGATTTCACTATTGATCATTGAAACTGCTCTTTTGATCTCTACGTTTGATCGAATTAGCAATTTGCAAGAATTAGTTATAGAGATTGAGACTCTGCTATTTCTGGCCGTTAAACTTGAGGTTCTCGTGGTTTTGAGCTACATTTGTTTTGTTTAACTTGATTTTGACTGAAATCTAAGATGGAGACACCAATGAACGATCCTCACAATACTGGTTCCTCTACCAAGCCTCCGATGCTTGTGAGGAACGAGTATAACATATGGCAACGTCGTATGCTCCATCACTTGTCTGTCAACAGTTCTGGTTGTTGGAAGTCAGTGGTACGTGGACCACACATGCCTATGGTGAGCGTTCCTAAATCAAATGAGAAGGTTCCGAAGAAACCTGAACAATATTCGGACGAAGATCTTAAGCTGTTCGAGATTGATGCTAAAGCCCATGGAATTTTGGCTATGGCAATTCCAAATGAGATCTATTCAGGGCTTTTGCATCATGAAACTGCTCATGATCTCTGGGTTGCTCTGAATGAACAATTCGGAGGAACCAATGAGGTTTTAGCAAACACAAGGGAAATCCTTGCCCAACAATATGAGACATTCTCTCATAGGAAGGGTGAGACTCTGACTCAACAGTATGAGCGGTTCTCATATTTGATCTCTGAGTTGAAGATGGTTAAACAAGAGTACTCTAATAGCCAGATGAACAACAGATTCCACAGATCACTGCCTATGAGATGGGACACTTATACCATTGTCCTACGCTCCAGTGCAAATCTGGATACTCTATCTCTCACCCAACTTCATGGGAAACTGCTCACATTTGAGAGAGAGATAGAGCAAAAGAGGAAGTTGTCCATCTCTGGCAAGCTCACTGATGACTTTGTCACTGGCAATGCTGCCTTGATAGGTCAGGAGTCGGAATATGCTGCATCAGAGAGTGCCTATGATGAGCATATTGATTTCTCTACCAACTCTAAACATGCTTTTGTTGGTGTTAATAGTAGTTTAGGAGGTAGCAGTGAAAATCTGTACTTTCTGATGGAGGACTTGAAGGGCATTCCAGATGATGATTTGGAAGAGATGGATATTTTGAGTCAAATGGCAATGATAAATATCAGATCTCAAAAGTTCTACAAGAGAACTGGCAGGAAATTTCCTGGTCTCTCTGGCAAAACCAAAGTTGGTTTTGACAAGAGCAAGTTGAGGTGTCACAAGTGCCAGAGGCTTGGACACTTTGCTTGAGAGTGTAGATCATCTGGATCTAACTCCTCTGCACCCTTTGTGACCTTTCCAAGCAATAGCTCACAGCACAGAGGGCAACATTCCTCCAGTTCTGACCATCCATCACCAGCACAGGCATCACCTGCTTACTTTGTGCCTCAAGGTCATATGCCATACCTATACCCCTGCTACTATGTGCCTCAGCCCAGTCAAGCTCAAGCACCTTCTGCTCAGCCACCACATGCTCTCCCTGAGCCTCAATCTTCCCAATCTCATCATCAAACCCAACCTCAACAACACAGCTTCTTCACCCCAGGAGTTGTTGACTGGAGTAGTTTGCCAGATGATTTATCTGGTCAGGAACAACTATTCCAAGGTGCTGGTCAACATGGTGGTGATAATCCATTTGGGAATCTTGCTCTAATGGCCTTTGAGTCTGCTGATGGGTCATCATCCAATGCTTCATCACAGGTATCTTCTGAGGCTAAAGCTAAGCTTTGTTCTGATTCATGCATAGCAGCATTTGCTTCTATTAGAGAAGCAAATGTAGCTTTAATCGATAAAAACCTTGAGCTAGAGCAAATCATTTCCAAAAAGAAAGCTGAATTTGAGGCTGCACTTAATGATAAAAATGATGAGATTTATGAGCTTAAATGCCAAATAAAAGATGATAAGGCTAGGGGATGTACTTCTAGACAAGTACAGAGACCTCAAGGAAACTCTTGCAACCACCCAGGTAGAGTGTGATCGATGGGTGCAATCCTGCAAGGGTTTTGAAATGCTTCTTAGTAAGCAATCAACTTCTAATGTGAAGTTTGGCATTGGTTATAATCACACTGCCCCTCCCACAGATTTTACTTCAAGAGCAGAAGTGGAATCTGATGGAGAGAGTAATAACCAATCCTTCTCATCATGTGACCTACTATCTTCTGATTCAGCATTCTTAGAGATAGAAGTCAGCATTAACTCCTGCCAAAACCATTCAGCTGATGCTATAACAGCTGATGGTTCAAATGCTGACTGTCATATGGTAAAGTTGATCAACTCAGGTGTTGTCTCTAGAAGTACTGAAAGTACTGGAGAGCAAGTGATAACACCTGAAGTTCAAACCTCAACTACTGCCAGCACTGAAGAGAAGAAAACTGACAGTAGAAAAGGTTTGAAGACAACTAAAGAAGAGGTCAGGAAAACAGGTACTACAAGGAAGAAAACTGCTAGTACTGATAGCAAACAGCTGAAGAACAAGTCTTCAGCAGTTTCATCTTCTTTAGTTGATGATCAACATAAGATGAAGAAGAAGCCATGTGAAGTATGTTGCTTGTTCAATCATCTTACTGATGATTGCTGGTACAAAAGGGGTTCCAAACTCAAACAAAAAGAGAAAATTAAAGAGCACATGAATACAATGAAAAATGAGTTTGAGACCAAGTTTGTACTAGCAACATCAAAGCCTGAAACTCCTAAGCCCAAAAGAAAATCCAAAAAGAAGGTAGGAGTTACTCAGGCAACAGCTGAGGTTGCTCAAAAGAAGATGGTGCAACATGGGAATCCATCATCTGCAATCCCCAATATGTTTGAAGAGTTGAAGCTTTATCACAAAGTCAGACACAACTGGTAATGATGGTCAGTATCTAATGGGAAGAGTCAACCAAATAGATGCTCCTGTGTTGAAACCACAGAAAAGGAAATCCAAGCCAAAGGGTTCCTCTTCTACACAATCTCCTTCACCACAGGCTGTAACGCATAACACACCAGTTAGTGTTGCACCTGTTGTTGAGAACAGACCCAAAACCAAAAAGGTTTGGGTCTCTAAAACTAACTAACTTGTTGTTATGATTGCAGGGTTCTTCAACACGCCAAAGAAGCATCTGGTATGTAGACAATGGAGGATCCATGCATATGACAGGAAGCAGTTCCCTTCTTAATGACTACTCTCCAGGAAAGAAGGGATTTGTTTCCTTTGGCAATGATGCAAAGGGTTACATCATCGGAAAAGGCTTTGTTTCCAATGGGGAAATAAGGTTTGATGATGTTAACTATGTGGAGAATCTCAAGTACAATCTCTTGAGTGTCAGTCAAATGTGTGATAAAGGCCATGTTGCCCTTTTCACAAGCTGCTGCTGCTGCTGCTGCTGCTGCTGCTGCTGCTGTCATCCAAAGTTCTAAATTTGATTGACAAGGTGTTTATTAGGTCCCTTAAAAGATTAACATTTAGTCTTTAGTGTCTAGTTTTGTAGTTTATACTAGTATAGGAACTTTTTGTGTAAATTTAGTTCCTTAGGTTCTAGTATAAATAGCATAGACGTAGTATAGATTGTAGGTTTTTGTATGTTTTTATGAGAACTGCTCTCTATCTTTTGTAATCGTCTTTTGCTATCAATGAAATATGAATTTTGTTGATTTTGCTTGTGATTTGATTACAATTGCTTGTATTTTACTTTGAATTGTTCATATAATTGTTACAGATTGCTCTAATTGATCCTATCAATTGGTATCAGAGCTTTCGGTTGAGTGTTTTTGAGGTTCTGTCGAAGATAGAAACTTCAAAAATCCACTAAAATCTTTAATCAATTGACAATTCAAGTGAAATATTATGAATCGAAGCTGTGTTTCATCATTAGAAACATGTTTTGAATCACAAATTGCAGTTTATCTCATAAAAATCGAGTGAATTAGTGAAAAACAGTTCGACTAAGTGTTCTTGAGTGTTCGACTTTAAATCTCCAAAATTCATCGAAATTTGTTGATAATTACTGAAATTGAGGTTATAGGATTGATTATCGGTATAATCATGAACTAATTGTGAAATTTCAGCTCAATTCATCAACAATTGAAGATTTTGAGATTTCTGAGTTCGTTACATTCATATGAATCTGATGAATTTGTCGTATTAGGGCTGAAAAACACTGAAATTTGCCCAAGTGTTTGGTCGTTTGAGAACTGTTAGACTTTTCTCAACTGTTTCAGTCGTTTTACCCCTAGCCGTATAACCACTGTGGTAGTTTCACGTTGTGGTCGTATAACTACTGTTGGACTTTTCAGCATTGTGTTGGAAATTTTTCTAAGGCAATCCCTTAGACTCATCAGCTGTTGGGCATTTCACACTGTTGGACTTATCACCACTGTTGGGCGTTTCACACTGTTGGACTTATCACCACTGTTGGGCGTTTCACACTGTTGGACTTATCACCACTGTTGGGCGTTTCACACTGTTGGACTTATCATCACTGTTGGGCGTTTAACCACTGTTTGGACTTTTCAGCCTTGACACTTAGAAATTTTTCATAAAATTTCAAAAAATCCAAAAATATTTTTTTATATTTTCTTAATTCAAAAGCTTAGAAAAACAACAAAAATATAAAAATGGTGAAATCAGAAGATTCTGAGAATAGAGTCCAAAACTTAAAAACAGAGCTGATTTTAAAAATTGGTCTCTTAGGCTAAAACATCATTTGAATTCCATAGACACTGATCTGTGGAAATCAATTGAAAAAGGTCCTTACATTCCTGTGACTACTGATGGTCCAGACAGAGGATTTGTGTATTCTAAAGATTCACAAGAGCGTTATCCAGAAGATAATCTTCATGGTGATGATCTAAAGAAAGTAAAGAATGACATCAAAGAATATTCTCTCATGTGTAAAGGACTACCACTGGAAGTTCTTTCAAGGCTTGAAAACTATCAAACTGGATATACAATGTATAAAGCCTTGAAGATTATATGTGAAGGAGGGAAAGAGATTCAAGATCTGAAAAAGCAGAAACTGAAAAGGCAATTGGAACTTTTTGAGCACATCTCAGGAGAAACAATAAATCAAATGATGAACAGGTTTGTGCAATTAACCACAGAATTGTCTACTTTGGGAATCAAGAATGACCTTGAGGACCTAAACAATAGACTTCTGAATGCACTACCATCTTCTTGGAAACAAACAGTCACTTTATTGAAACATACTGAGAAGTTTCCAATGGATCTTGACCTTCTCATTGCTAAAATTGAATCTGTAGAGATTGATGAGAGTTCAAGAAACAATGATAGATATGCATCAACAACTTAGTATAAGTATGTTGCTTCACCAGCAAATACTGTAGAGAATGCATTTCTGGCTAAAGACCAATCAACTCTTGAAGATGAAGGTGATCTGTTTGTGGGAGCATGATTCTTCACCAGTACACCTGCTTACTCCACTCAACCACAACCACAGTCTTTACCTAAAGCTCAAATGCCTAAACCTTCAACTGAGATGCCATCCTCCTCAAACTCTCCCAATCCAAGTAAAGTGAAAGATGTGATCAACATTCTTTTACAAGATGAAGAGTCAAAAACTGCTTTCACTGCTTTCATGGCAAGCTTTCAAGCTTATCAAGGCAGTCATCTGACTCAAGTGGAGGTAGTTCTACAAGATTTGTTTGAAATGGATCCAGATGATGTAGAAGAAATGGATCTTAACTGGCAGATGGTCATGATAGCTTACAGAACTCAAAAGCATTCTTACACTAACAGAAATTACAAACCCAGTGCAAACAAAACTGTTGGGTTTGATAAATCAAAATCAAGATGCTTTAACTGTAACAACTATGGTCATTTTTCAAGAGAATGTAAAGCACCAAGAAACCAAGGAGGAAATACTCAAGGCAGCTCAAATGGTCAAAAATATCAGCAACAGGCAAACAAGACTTTTCAGAAGCCATATCAAAGTCTACCAATGCTAGAACCCAAAGAAGAGAAGAACAGTGAGGAAACTAAGAAGGCACTGGTTGTAAACATCAAAGATGGTTATGACTGGAGTGCATATGCAGAGCAATTTACTGCTGATCTCACTGCTAATCTGGCACTAGTTGCTGAAGTTGATGATGAAGACTGGTCTGAAGTTAAAGATCCTAAATATGATGAATCAGATCAAGAAGAAGAGTATGATTGGAGCGACAAATCAGACCCAAAAGATACTACTGAAGAAGTTGCTCTTATGGCTCAATCAGAACAACCAAAGGTTGTTAACTCTTCTGATACTGAATCTTCAAACTCATATCCTGAAATACCAGTAGAAGTGAGAGAGAAAATGTGCACAAAAGCATGTTTTGAACTAGTTGAACACTACAGAACATATTCATTCAAAATATGTGACAAGCTCAAACAAGAAGAATCAAAACATAATAAGCTAAAATCAGATCACAAAATTGCTGATGAAAAGATCATGTCTCTTCAAGCTTCATGGAACAAAACTATTAAAGAACTTGAACTTGTCAAGCAACAACTTGAAGAGATGAACAAAACACTTGAAAAAGAAAAATTGGCACATGCAGCAACTCAAATAGACTTAGCCAAAGTTAAAAGCTCAAAGAAAATTGTCGAGCAACTGGTGAATGGAAGGAATGACAAAGATAAAATAGGATTAGGATTCACACATGAACCTATGCCTGAATCAATCTCAAAATATTACCAGATAATTTCAATACTCATGATCATTCACCAGAAAACAAAGCTAAACTGAAAGAATTCAAGATCAAAAGAACTTTAAAAAGAAAAATGTTGAAGTTTATGAAGAAACTGACTTAAACAAGATAAAAAATGGTCATCCAATCAAAGTTAAATCTTATGAACCTCAACAAAAACAAAAGAAGCTGTTTGTACCAAAAAGTGAAAATGTTATTGAACAAACTGAACTAAAGAGTGAAAAATCTGATGTCAATAACAAACTGAAAGAAAAATCTGAAGAGGTTAAATCTGATAACAATATTTCTGATGATTCTAGTTCTAATGAACTAACTGAAAATAAAGAGTGTCAAAAGGAATCTTCTCAAGATTCAACTAAACTTCAAAGCAAGAAACCTTCATCAAGATTGAGAAATCAAAGATGAAGAAAAGCTGCAAAAGCAAAGAAAACTGAATCAATTTATCAGTCACAGAACAATACTCAAATTAAACCTGTGAAGTTTGTGTCTGTAGGAACTTTTGACTTGAACACAAACACAAAAATGACATCTACACCTAAGATCAAATCTAACTCTGATTTGAGAACAAGTTCAGATCATAAGACTTCCGCTGTGTATAAAAGATTTGAATCAAAGGAGTCAAAGAATTTTGTTCAAGTTCAAAAGAAAAATCCTAAAGATCAAAAGACCAAATTCACACCAATTAAACAACAAATTAACTTGCCTAACCCAAAATTTAAACAAGAATCAAATGTTGCTTCAACATCAAGGGTTAATAAAATGTTGTTTAAACATTCTGAAAAGTATTGTGATATCTGTGACATGTACAATCATGACATTTCAGAATGTTACTTTAACAAGTATTGCTACATATGTGATATGACAAATCACACAACAGCTGAGTGTTACTTTAACAAATACTGTGCTTTGTGTGATGAAAGAAATCACAATACCAATGATTGTTACTTCAGGAAGAACTCTACAAGGAAGGAATTAAATAATCAAGGTTTTGTAAATTCACAATTTATAAGAAATCAAAATATTGGATTTAAATTTTCACAACCACAACCTTCCTTGGGTTTGAGATCTTTCAGAAGAAACAATCCTGATTATGATAATCATCACTTTGTCAAATCTCAGCAATACAATAAAGAAAAGTTCATTCCTCGATCTGTGAGAATAAACAAAGGAACATTCTCAAATGATTCATACAAAAATTCAAGATTTCTTGATAATTCACAAAGAGAAAATCAGTTGATTTCACAAAAAGGATTTGAACATGTTAAAATTCAAAAGAAACCAGATGTCAACAAACTTCATTTCAAACAATTTACAATTGTTGACAAGTTTGGCAAGCCCAGACCATTTCGGCTTGGGTTACTAACTCACCTTAAATGTTTGTGAATGCAGGTACGCCCACGGAGACCAATCAACTCATGGTATGTTGACAGTGGGTGTAGCCGGCATATGACAGGCAATCAAGCCTTGTTGAAAGACTTTAAGTTAAAGGATGGTACTCATGTTGCGTTTGGAGGTGATGCAGGTGGAAAGATAACAGGAGAGGGAACAGTGTCCAATGGGATTATCAGTTTTGATAAAGTTAACTTCTGTTCACAGTTGAACTTTAATCTTCTAAGTGTATCCCAAATTTGTGACAAATCTTATTCTGTTCTTTTTGATGAATCTCACTGTTATGTCTTGAAACCAGGTTTTCAGATTAGCAATGACTGGGTGATAGTTAAAGCTGCTCGAGACAGAGATGTATACAAACTAGATATGTCTCAAGTGGATCCTGCAACTGAAACTACTTACCTGATTGCTAAAGCTTCAAATGATGAAAGCCAGTTTTGGCATAGATGACTTTGTCATTCCAACTTCAAAAACATGAACAAGCTTGTAGTAGGAAATCATGTTATTGGACTTACTTCCAAGAAGTTTTCAACTACTGATCACTGCTCAGCGTGTCTGAAGGGAAAACAACATAGAGCGTCTTATAAGTCCAAGCTGATAAACTTAAACACCAAACCACTCCAGATGTTACATATGGACCTTTTTGGACCAACTAATGTTAGGAGTATTGGTCGAAAATCATACTGTTTAGTCATCATAGATGATTATACAAGATTTTCATGGGTTTTCTTTCTTCAAGCTAAATCTGAAACTGCAGATCTTCTAAAAGAATTCATTAATAAAGTTGAAAATCAGCTTGAACAAAAAGTGAAGATAATAAGAAGTGATAATGGAACTGAATTTAAAAATGCTAACATTGATTTGTTTTGTGCAGAAAAAGGGATAGTTTATCAGTTCAGTGCTCCCAGAACTCCACAACAAAATGGAGTTGCTGAAAGGAAAAACAGAACTCTGATTGAAGCTGCCCGTTCTATGTTAGCTGATGCTAAACTTCCAATCACTTTCTAGGACGAAGCAATATCAACAGCATGTTTTGTTCAGAACAGAATCTTGCTTGTTAAAGATAAAAAGAAAACTCCATATGATTTGATGTTTGACAGGAAACCAAACATAAATTTTTTAAAATCATTTGGTTGTCCAGTTATGATTCTTAACTCAAGTGATCATTTAGGAAAATTTGAAGAAAAAGCTGATAATGGATTTTTCGTTGGATATTCATCTGTTTCAAAAGCCTATCGAGTGTATAACTCTAGGACAAACACTATTAATGAAACATTCAACGTTAAATTTTTGGAAAATTCTTTTCCATAAGTTTCAAATGGTCCTGCATGGTTATTTGATTTGGATTCTTTGTCAAACTCATTTCAATCTAACTTGTTTAATCAATCTGATGATTTTTCAGGTTCGAAGAACTCAAGAGGAGATCTTGGATCTTTCAGTGATGATTCAGATTCTAATGATTCAGATGATGCTCGTCCAGATTATCCATTTTTTTCATTTGTCAAGGATTCAACAATTCATTTCCATGACAATGTTCATGATTCTTCAGCATCAGATCATTCAGTTTCAGCTGATCAAGAAGCATCACATCTTATTCCTAATGATAGTACAGAAATTGGACATCCTGAGTCTGGAACATCTTCCATCTCTGGAGATACAATTGATCATAGTAACTTTGATTACTTCCTCAATTCACCGACTCAAGTTCCAAATTTCACTCCACATTCTTCTACCTTATTGCAACAGCTCTCCAACTTGAACCAAACCAATCTTGATGTTAATGTTCAAGGAAATGAGATTCCGATATCTCGTATCCACAGGAACCATCCAACATCACAGATTATTGGTCCTCTGAATGAAGAACTACTAGGAGTAAATCTGAACATGCAAATGTTTGTTTATACTCTTGTTTCCTTTCTCAGACTGTTCCTAAAAATGTCACCGACGCATTACAGGACAATGGTTGGATTGAAGCTATGCAGGAGGAACGTCTACAATTTCGGAAACAGGAAGTGTGGAAGTTAGTGGAATTACCTGAAGGAGAAAATGCCATAGGAACAAAATGGTTGTTCAGAAATAAAACTGATGATCGTGGCATTGTAATCAGATACAAAGCAAGACTTGTTGCACAAGGATACACACAGAAAGAAGGAATTGACTATGATGAAGTATTTGCTCCAGTTGCAAGACTCGAATCTATTCGTGTTTTCCTGGCTTATGCATCATTCATGAAATTCAAGGTGTAAATGGACGTCAAAGGTGCATTCTTGTATGGTCCAATCACTGATGATGTGTATGTGAAGCAACCTCCGGGCTTTGAGGATGCAGAATTTCCACATCGAGTGTATAAGCTTAGCAAAGCTTTATATGGCCTACATCAAGCTCCTAGAATTTGGTATGAGACATTATCTCAACACTTGATCCAACATGGATATACAAGAGGGAAAATCGATCCAACTTTATTCATAAAGAAGGATAATGATGATCTTTTATGTGTGCAAGTGTATGTAGATGATATCATATTTGGTTCTACTAGTCCATCATTGTGCAAAGAATTTGAAGAGATTATGAAATCTCGGTTTCAAATGAGTTCTATGGGAGAAATTAATTTCTTTCTTGGATTGCAAGTTCAACAATCTGCAGATGGTATTTTTATCAATCAAGAGAAGTTCGTTGATAAACTCTTGAAGAAATTCAAACTGCATGATTGTCAATCCATAAGAACTCCTGCTGACGTAAACACCAAGATTGAACCTGATCCTAAAGGAAAATCAGTAGACCAAACTTTATACAGATCTATGATTGGTTCTTTGATGTATCTTACTGCATCACGACCATACATAATGTATGCTGTTTGTGTCTGTGCAAGGTATCAATCAGACCCGAAAGAGTTTCACTTAATTGCTGTCAAAAGAATATTCAGGTATCTCAAAGGTAAACCAGCCTTAGGGCTTTGGTATCCTTACGAAGGTAATTTTGAGTTACATGGATATACAGATAGTGATTATGGTGGATGTTATCAAGATAGAAAATCTACTACGGGTGGTTGTCAGTTCCTTGGACCCAGATTAGTTTCATGGCAATATAAGAAACAAACAAATGTTTCTGTCTCAACTGCAGAAGCTGAGTACATAGCTGCATCAGCAAGATGTTCTCAAATCCTTTGGTTACAAAACCAACTGCTAGATTATGAGTTCAATTTTCTTAAAACACCCATTTATATTGATAACACTGCTGCTATGTTCATTACAGCTAATCCAGTTCAACACTCAAAAACAAAACATATCGAAATTCGATATCATTTTCTAAGAGATAATTCTGAAAAAGGTTTAATCATTTTGATTCAAATAGCAACTGAAAAACAGTTGGCAGACCTATTTACTAAAGCTTTTCTACCAGGAAGGTTTGAGTATTTAGTGGAGTCAATTGGACTTATTAACCATGTGTAAACCTGGTTAATAATTTGAATCTTTTTATGATCAAATACTTTCCTAAATCTGATATTTTCATAAGGGTAACTTTTCATAGTTATTTGCCTGATTATTTGTATGTGTGTGCTTTCTTTTATAGAAAAACAAATACAAAATTAGAAAACTCAAAAATCAAATAGAAAATTATAAATCAAAAATCCAAAAAAATTAGAGTGCTTTTCATTTTTCATTCATTATTTTAGGAATGAATCTGTGTTTGCCTTATGTGAGAAATGATAGTACATTAGTAAGATCAGTTGCATACTTCACTCACTAATAAAGTCTGACATGATCAGGAATTGTTGTGTAGACACTATCATGCTAATATACTGAACAAGTAAATTCTTATGATTACCCCACATCCCTATGCTTGTTTGTGTATTCACCTAAGTACTCTTGAGTGTATTAGATTATCAGATTGACTGCTTGCTAAGCTACCTCACTCACACCTAATGGTAATGTGACTAATCATGAGATCTGTTACAAGCATCATTCACTTCTCTGTTATGAGTCATCATAGACCTGAAGTGTAGAGATATCCTCTGTTGTAAGTCATTACAGACCTGGATATTCTCCTTTGATGCAAAAGATGCCAATGTGCACAATCCATTCAAATGGATGGTTAGAGTTGATCAAATGGTTATCCATGATCATTCTCTATTCAATTAAGTAACATGAACTCTGGTTATGAATATTTATTAGGTAATAAGTGTAGAATGAGTGCTTTCTTGCATGTCTTGATGATGGTTGATCCTCTAAGTCTTGGTATGAGTCACATCTTGTCATATATAATTCTACCGTACTCAATCCAAGAATTGAAAAAGTAAGTGAGCTGATAATTTGTGTCAAAAACACTCATTTGCTGTCCTTAGATCTTGTGTCTCCTTTACTGTGATATCACTGACCTGGAACACACTTGATCAGGATTTAATCATTATCTATGACTATCCTCATATTTTTTATTTTCATGTTCTGATCTTATCTAATATGATCTCACTGCAATCAAAGATTCTAGTGTAAATATTAGATTTTTATTCTGTTTTACTTTTGATTTTGTGCATGTTTTCTTGTGTGCAGGCAATATAACAAATGTTAAGTGAGATATTCTTATGATCTATTAGTAAACTTCTATGTTTTGTAAAACTTAAAAGTTTAGGGGGAGTAATAAGTCTAATAAGAATAGTCTCAGAAAATCAAAATGAAAATGATCATGTTGAATTGAACGGATGATGCTTTAATTTCAAAGTATGTGTGTGTTTATCAAATGATAAAATGATCTCATAATTTTTAGCAAGGAAAAGCTTCTTTGAAAAGTTGAAATCAAGACAAATATTTTGAAATATTTGGTTTGTTCATTTTAAAACTAAGATGAAGGGTCAAAATGTATAAAGTTAATCTTTGAGGGTTAAAAATGTAAATTTGAAATTTTGAGGGTCAAAATGTAAAAAGTTAATCTTTGAGGGTTAAAAATGTAAATTTGAAATTTTGAGGGTCAAAATGTAAAAAGTTAAATTTTGAGGGTCAAAATTGTAAAAAGTTCAATTTTGAGGGTCAAAAGTGTAAATTTGAGGGAAAAGTAAAAAATATGCAATATTGTTTGAATATTAATATGAAATATTACTAATGTGTTTAAACAGTGTGCAGGTGGAAGATTTGAAAAATCCAAGTGCAAAAATGCATGAGCAGTTGTTATGTGTCCAAACAGTTGTCGTATGTCTAAACAGTTGTTATATGTCTGATTAGTTGGTGTGTGGACATTTCAGATTCATTATGCTACTAACAATGCTTATGCTACTGAAACAGTGCTTATGCTACTGAAACAGTGATTATGCTACTGAAACAGTGCTTATGCTACTAACAGTGCTTATAAGTCTGAACAGTTCTCATAAGTCTGAATAGTTCTCATACGGCTAACCTCATGTGTATAGACAGTGCTAATACGACTGGACTCATAAGCCTGTATAGCGCTCATATGTCCTAACACTTCGTAAAATTTGTGACCTAATGAGTCTGCACAGTTCTTAAACGACCAACAGTGCTCATAAGTCTAAAAATTTTTTACTTAGTATAAAAAGGACACTTGTGATATTTCATTTCATTCTCATTTCAAAAACCCTCATAAAACCCTCTGACCACTCGAACTCTCGAACTTTCTTCGACCAAAAACCCTCATTCTTCGATTGAATCCATTTCGAACACAAATACCAGATTGTCGATAGTTTATTCGTGATTGTGAATGTAAGTGAATGAATCATATTCAACTGATTTCATGTTTAAATGGAAATTGTTGATGGTCGTTCGAACCCTGTACGGTCGTTTGAACCCTAAACACTTGCAAAATCTCAGATTATACTTCAAATTAAAAAAAAATTGTGCAAAATTGATGATTGAATCTTGTTCATCTGATGATTTCGATCATGTGTTAGGTTAAACTTGTGTTAATCTGATATTAGATTGAAGTTTCGATTCATAGTCTCCGAAGAACATTCTCGGATGATGAACTTGATGAAGAAGATGAACAGACTCATGAAATTTTAATAAAAAAAAAATAAAAAAAAAATAAAAAATAAAACAAAATTCAAAGTAAAATTCAAATTAAAAAAAAACATTTTTATGCTAGCATCATAAAACTTCCAATGCAGGATCTTAAAGAGTTGAATAAATTGATGTTGATTAATCATTCAAATGCAAAAAGAGGACAAATGATGGTGGATTTGTTGAGAACAGGGTTGACGAGATCAAGCAATTTTTTGAAAACAAGATGTGATCAGGAAGATAAAAAATACTTTATGTCAATAAAGAAGAAAAGAAGTAAGAAAGTTAATCAATCAGATGAAGATCACTTTATGATTGAATTTTATGACAAGTATGTAGAAAAAGTGACAACTCCTGGATTAAAGATGATTGACGGAAATCAAAAGTCAAAACCAATTCAAAGATGGTTTTACAATTCAAAAACTTTTGAACTTAAACTTGTGAGAAACTTAGAAGATTGGAATGAAGATATGATAACTTTGTTTGGAGCTTTTGAACTGAGGTTACTACATCCAAGTTACATTTCATTTTTATCTGTACAGAAGTTTGACAAGTTATCAAATGAGACAGCTGAACAAGATAAGAAGTACTTTATGTCAATTATCAATGTTATGAGTGCTGCCATGGAGAGAATTGCATTAAGAAAAGCATTGGCTTATGCAAACATAGTGAAGAAAGATATTCCTGATATTGAGTTTATGAGAATATCAAGGAAAGGTGTACTTGAATTGTATACAAAAGATTGTGTAATTCCAATTGAGCTATATGCTAATGTTGATATAGCATGTTTGTCAAAGAACACGTTGGAAAGAATGAAGCAGCTAGAGATAAAAACCAATGAGTCGAAACCAGAGCAAGATGTTCTAGCAAAGAAATTCAAGTCAGCAATAGAGAATGCATTGAAAGAAACAGAGATTTACAAGAAGAAACCGATGTTCACTGTTAAAGAAGAACCTGAAGAATTATTTGAAGATTAGAAAATGCAGAGAAGATCAAGAGTCAAAGGGAGAAAGAATGATGATTGAAGAAAAGAAAGAACAAAATATGAAGACAGAGGATTTCTGAAGACAGAAGACTATGTAAATCTTAGGGGGAGTATTGTTAGGTCCCTTAAAAGATTAACATTTAGTCTTTAGTGTCTAGTTTTGTAGTTTATACTAGTATAGGGACTTTTTGTGTAAATTTAGTTCCTTAGGTTCTAGTATAAATAGCATAGACGTAGTATAGATTGTAGGTTTTTGTATGTTTTTATGAGAACTGCTCTCTATCTTTTGTAATCGTCTTTTGCTATCAATGAAATATGAATTTTGTTAATTTTGCTTGTGATTTGATTACAATTGCTTGTATTTTGCTTTAAATTGTTCATATAATTGTTACAGATTGCTCTAATTGATCCTATCAGTGTTGGATGAATACACTCTCTTGAAGGCTAATAGGAAAGGAAGAGTGTATGCCTTAGATCTTTCCAAAAAGATAGATCTAAAAGGCCATCCTTGCCTATTCTCCAAGGCCTCTCCTCAAGAGTCTACTCTATGGCATAGAAGGCTGGGGCATGTTAATTTCAAGAACATGAATCAGTTGATAAGCCATGGTTTAGTAAGAGGATTGCCTTTGAAGGAGTTCAAGTATGAAGACAACTGCACTGCTTGCTTAAAGGGAAAACAACACAAAGTTTCATTCCCTTCAATAGAAGAACCAAAGTCCACTGCCTGCTTGCAGCTCCTGCACGTGGATCTCTTTGGTCCTGTCAGAGTGATGAGCATGGCAAAGAAGAAATACTGCCTGGTAATTATGGATGATTACTCCAGGTTTGTATGGACTTTCTTCTTGCACTCCAAGGATGAAGCTGCCAAGGCTATAATGAACTTTGTGTTATTTGTGGAGAAGCAGTATTCTCTGCAGGTCAAGTGTGTGAGGAGTGACAATGGAATAGAGTTTAGAAACCACACACTTGATGACTTCTACCTGTCAAAGGGAATTAAAAGGCAGTTATTATTCCTAGAACTCCTTAACATAATGGAGTGGTTGAGAGAAAGAACAGGACTCTCATTGAAGCTGCAAGGTCAATGCTGGCTGACTCAGGTTTGCCACTGACCTTTTGGGCTGAAGCTGTAAACACAGCTTGCTATGTGCAGAATAGAGCCTTAGTGAATCAAAGGTTGATGAAGACTCCCTATGAAGTACTTCATCATTTGGCCCCTTTGATTTCCTTCTTTAGAGCCTTTGGGTGTCCTTGTTTCATTCTCAACACTAGCAATCCACTCCAGAAGTTTGCTAGTAAGGTGGATGCAGGGTATTTTGTTGGTTATTCATCAACTTTCAAGGCATACAGAGTTTTCAACTGTAGGACAAAGATGGTTGAAGAAACTCTGCATGTCAAGTTTAATGAATCTCTAAAGGACAAGATTCCACAAAACCCTGTGGAGTTGTTTGATCTGGACATACTGCAATATGTTCCTTATCAACCTCCAGCTGTTGTGCCTGTCAACAGTTCTCCACCTGGTGGTACTGATGATGATGTAGCCAGTACTCACCTTTTCAGGTTTAGTGACAACCTGCCTGAGTCCACTAAACCTGATGCTCCTGTAGCTTCAGCAGCCCCATCCACAACAAATGCTGATGAGATTTCTGCATGCTCCACTTCATTTGAGCTGCCATCTCCTATATGGTTTCAAGAATCTTCATCACCATCTGTTGCTACTGAAAGTCCTACAAACACTTTCACTGATATTATAGTCTATCAAGAGCTGAAGAATCACCCCATATCTCAAATCATTGGTGATATCAATGCTGGAGTTTCAACTAGGAATCAATTGTCCAACTTTTGCTTCTATGCTCTCTTCATCCGTCAGCAAGAGCCAAAGAACTATCATGTTGCCTTAAGAGACAATGGATGGGTGGAAGCAATACAGCTTGAGCTTCTTCAGTTCAGAAAACAGCAAGTGTGGGAGCTTGTTCCTTTACCCTAAGGTAAGTGTGCAATGGGTACCAAATGGGTATTTAGGAACAAAACAGAAGAAAAGGGCCAAATAGTTAAGAACAAGGCCAGACTGGTTGTCCAGGGGTTTGCACAAGAGGAAGGCATCGATTATGATGAAACCTTTGCCCCTGTAGCCAGACTGGAGGCAATTAGATTGTTCTTAGCTTATGCTGCCTTTCATAGTCTTAAGGTCTATCAAATGGATGTCAAAAGTGCCTTCTTATATGGAAAAATAAAGGAGGAAGTGTATGTGTGTCAACCACCAGGCTTTGAGGACAATAAACATCCTGATTGGGTATATAAGCTTGATAAGGTTCTTTATGGGCTGAAACAAGCTCCTAGAGCCTGGTATGAGACACTATCAACTTTTCTTCTGGAGAATAAGTTCACTAGAGGCACCATTGATAAAACCTTATTCATAAAGACTGTAGGACAGCATAAGCTCCTTGTTCAAATATATGTTGATGACATCATCTTTGCATCCTCTGATCCATAGTTGTGTGACGAATTCACAAAGCTCATGAGCAAAAGTTTGAAATGAGTGCTATGGGAGAATTACAGTTCTTTCTAGGTTTGCAAATCTAACAAAGGGCTGATGGAATCTTTATTCTTCAGTCCAAATATACAAAGGATTTGTTGAATAAGTTTGATTTACAAAACTGTAAGCCCTGTTCTACTCCCATGAGCAGCACCACACAACTGGATATAGATCAGAAAGATAAAGCGGTTGATGAAACCCTTTACAGATGTATGATTGGGTCCTTGATGTACCTTACAGCTTCTAGACCAGACATCATGTTTGCAACATGTGCCTGTGCTAGATTTCAGGCTGCACCTAAGGAATCCCATTTGATTGCAGTCAAAAGGATCTTTAGATATTTGCAAGGTACCCAATCACTAGGCCTTTGGTATTCAACTCGGCATTCTTGCAATTAGTTGCTTTCTCTGATAGTGACTATGCAGGATGCAAAGTCACCAGAAAATCCACTTCTGGTGGTTGCCAATTCCTAGGCAATTGTTTAGTTTCTTGGCAGAGTAAGAAACAAACATCAATTGCTACATCCACTGCTGAAGCTGAGTACATTGCTGCTGCAAGTTGTACATCTCAGGTACTCTGGCTTCAGAACCAACTTTTGGATTATGGCATTACAGAGACTAAGACTCCATTATTAATGGATAGTGCTTCAGCTCTTTGCATTGTTAAAATCCAGTCCAACACTCTAGGACCAAACATATTGAGATCAGACATCATTTTATTAGGGATTGCTATGAAAAAGGTCTGATTGATCCAAAGTTTGTGCCTAGTGCTGATGAGCTTGCAGACATCTTTACTAAGCCTTTAGATAGTGCCATATTTCAAAATCTGGTACTAAGGCTTGGTATGCTGCAACTAGAATAATTTGACTAATACTGATGCTCTCAGTTCACAAGTACTGATGAGCATTAGTATGTAAAGGTCAAATATAAGTACTGATGAGTAATTTAGTCTTCAGTATTTTTACAACTACTGAAGGCTAAAATGCTTCAAAGTACTGAAGTACACTATTTGTTGAAAACAACTGATGTAGTTACAACTACTGATGTGGTTATAACTACTGATGAACAATTTTCAAACAAATAAGTACTGAAGAACAAATTTGTTCACAAGTACTGATGTGTAATCTTACACAATTACTGAAAGACAAATTTGTTCACCAGCTATGAAGAATAATTTATCAGCACTTATGAACATCTGAAGAATAATTTATCAGCACTTATGAACATCTGATCACAAGAGCTGATGAATAAAATATTCACAAGAGCTGAAGGGCCTATGAAACATCTGAAAGTCAGCCAAAGAGCTGATGAGTAAATGTGGAGGTCAGAATGAAACAACTGAATTGACGGAAACAGCTGATGAGTAACTTTACTCTTCAGCTGATACCTACATCTGCTGTTTCATACCCAAACAACTGACGGACAAAACCATGTCTTCAGCAGCTTCACAACTACTGATGACTAACACCAAGTCCTCAGTTGTTTACAACAACTGAAGCAAAACCATGTCTTCAGTAGAAGACTAACACCAAGTCTTCAGTTGTTACAACGTCTGAAGATGAAAACCATGTCTTCAGTAGTTTATAACTACTGATGACTAACAACAAGTCTTCAGCCGTTTACAACATCTGAAGGACAAAACCAAGGTTTCAGTAGTTTCAACTACTGAAGACTAACACCAAGTCCTCAGATGTTACAACCACTGAAGGTTAAAACCACGTCATCAGTCGTTTCAACAACTGATGACTAACACCAAAACCTTCAGTAGTTTTCTTTCAGCCTTTGCCATACCCTATAAATACCCAACCTTCAGAGCTTTTCATTCTCACTTGACCTAACTTTCAAAAACCTCTGAAACTTCCCATACACCATTAATGGCGACCATGCAACTCAAACCTCGACACAACTGCGTCGCATACCTTACGAAATCGCCATTCTGGTCAAAATTCCACAATGCCTTCGATCTGATGACCAATTCACCTTACCAAACGGCCTTCCTTATCAACCCCACCATATACACCGATTCCCTATCGGAGTTATGGATGAACATAACCGTTCAAACCGGAGAGAACGATGGCGAGGTCTCTCTCCGGTCGTCCGTGAACAACCACCCGGTGGTCATTACTCCAGCTATAATCCGACAAACCCTAAAGCTGGATGATGCCACCTACCCAACCGACTACCCCAAAGGCACCCTTGACCTTTCTTTTGCTCACTTTGATTATCAGGGTGACCTATCTGCCTCAACCCTGCTGAAGAAACATTTCCGTGACGCTGAACGTCTCATTTTTCACATGGTAAATGTTTGCTTAGCCCCGAAGACATCATCATGGGATTAAATGTCCACAAGGTGGCAGCAGGTATTATACTCTATCCTTGAGAAATAACCACTAAACTTTTCTGAAATAATTTTCTTGGAACTCAAGGACATGGCTACAAAACCTTTTACAAACCATTGGATTTTATATCCATGGTTCATTATGGCCATGATAGAGAACCAACTTAATGCTGAGGGACTTGTTGGTACTGGGGTCCCGGCCGTGGCTGTTTTAGCTGAGGTATACTCCAGACACAACACCGACCAAACCCTTAAAAAGGCTGCCAAGCTGCGAAAACCCACGCAGCTGGAACCCACAGCCTCCACTTCCCAATCCAAAGTCCCCACCAAACCTAAAACCAAATGAAAACCCAAAAGGCTACTCAGGGAGATGAGTCCCCTGAGGATGCCCCTGCAACACAAATGCAGGAAGTGACTGCTGGCCAGATTCTCCCAGCAGTCATCACGACTCCACCTACCACAACCGCATAGGTTTCCTCTCAATAGGAGCCTGATGCAACCATTTCAGGAGCTGCCACTAATCTGGAATCTTTCTCAATTGAGAAGATTGCCATTGAAAAGCACATTCCTCCCCATGTGCAATCTGCTTCTAGCCCATCACCCACTGAAACCGCCCCATAAAGCCCTACCCTAATAATCGCCAAAGTGTTGACCCATCTAAACACTCCACCCTCTCCCCAGAAACCAATCACAACTGGGGTATCTCCAACCGAAGAGAGGGTGGAAACAAGTGTTGATGGGAGCCCACAGCACAGCGAATCACATGTCTCATCTCCCAGTGTGGCTAGGGCGATAAGGCAATCTGGTGAGGCTGCCACTTCCCCTGCATTAGCATTTGAGCAGGAAGAAGCTGGTAACATCAATAAGACCTCACCAGAGGCAACTGCCGATGATGGATCCAATCCGGAGGCTGGAAGTCCTCAGTACCAAGACAAAGGGGCACATGCAACTACTGAGCCACACTCAGTGCATGTACATCCTGACACTGTCAGGAGGTTAGGTGATTCAGTGAAAACTGATGATGACCTAAGCTTCTTCTTCGATGTGGTCGCTCAAAACACCATCCTAGAGGATGAGGTTAGCAGACTCAAAGAGCTGCTAACCAAAATGTCTCAGGATGCAAGTCCATCTGCCACCATAAACCCAAAGATGGCACCTTCACCCGAAGGTCTCACATACACTCAACCACTCCCACAAACTCAGCCACCTGCCTCTGCTTCTGGCACTAGTTCTCAGGAGCAGAACCCTCCTGAGCAACTAGTTGCTATCTTCCAAAAATCCCTGCCTCTCATCACACCAATAATCACAGACATTGTGATGAAAACCCTTGATGAGAGGCTTCCCTCACAAATACAACCCATGGTGGAGGTTGCTGTAGCTAAGACGCTTGCTGATAGTCAAACCCCAACCAATGCACCCAAAAAGGGGAGACATCAGTACAAGCCAAGAGGAAGAGGGTAGAGGAGGAGAAAGAAGTAGGGAGAGAGGAGGAAAACGAGAGGGAGAGGATTGAGGAGACTGTGAAGGTGAAGGGGAAGGAGAAGGTGAGGGAGGAGAGAGCTGAACAGATAGAAGTGGCTGAAATCCAAAAAGATTTCAGTGTCACTTATAAAAAGAAGAGAGGAGAGAAGGAGGGAGAGGAGGTAGAGAAGGTGGATACTGATCTAGCAGTCCTAGTCAAGGAGGCTGATGCTGAGCATAGCCGATCAATGGACTCTGTCATTGATCAGCTGTTCAGGCAAGGCTTTGACATGGACACTGCCATACTAGATCAGGAAATTAGGAAGATAGAGATAAAGGAGATAGAATACCGATGTACAACTTATAGCCAAGAGGAAAGAAAGAGACTCGAGGCTATGAGTAGGTTTATTCCGAAGTATCTGGGGAGACCAGTCGTAGATGTGAAGGCTTGGACCAGGGACAGAATCTTGGCTATAGCCACCAAGATCTGTTCGGCTGGTGATTTTACCAAGGGACTGGTCGCAGAAGCCCTATCTAAAGCCGGTGCTGGGAACAGGACCTTGCTAGTCAAACAGACTAAACCTGCCCTTATCTCTAGGTTGCTAGCAAAGCCTGCCCAAATTCCCACACCAACAACCCAAACACAACCCACAAAACCATCCCCTTCACCATCAAAACCTATTGCCGATGATCCACCCTTGCAGAAGAAGAGAAGGGTGTTGAGGCTGCAAGAGGAAGAAGAAGAGGAGGATGAGGAGGATAGACTGCCTCTTTCTGCAGTCATACCCTTACCTAAAGCCAATCCTAAACCCATCACTCCCACCTCACAAATGGATGCTGTGAGGGTAAAGATAGAAGAAGAAGAGCAGCAGAAGCTTTATGATGCTAAAATGCTAAAATCAATAGACCAAGCTTATGCTGCTTCCTCATCCATTGTAAATATGAGGAAAGAAGCTTTGAGACTCCACACTCTTAGGCAAACCTTCCAATATCAAAGAGAGAGAGTGAGGACTTGGCCTGATCCTAGGGTGGCTCATAGGATTAAAAAGATAGATATACCAATGAGATACAAGGGCCAAGTTAAGAGGATCGTAGATGAAGTGATCACAGTGGCCATTGTAATTCCACCCTGGGAGATTGTAGAAGATTTCAAGAAAGCCTATGAGACTAAATAGCCACCCCAAAAGATGTTGGAAAATAGGGTGGTCAGAAAAGGATTAGTCTACAAGAGGCTTGAGAACTTCAGTAAAGATGAGCTCAATCTGTTACTTGAGGGCATTCACCCAGATGAATTTGCCTACAGACAGATAACAACAGTTGAGCTCAAGAATGGTAAACAGGCCAAGTATGTCACAGAGCTGTATGGCCGTGAAGGATTGTTTGATGGTGAGGCTGAGGAGCTTACCATGGAAGAACAAATTATATTTCTCAGAGCCTACACCCGAGAATCCTACAGGCTCATACATGGGAAGTAGGTCTCATGGATGGGACAACAGCCTTGTGTCTAGTTCCCCAAGACAGGGTTCCCATCCATACTATGCCAATCAAATCTCAGAGACCTCTTCCCAGGCCAGTGCTTACATGGGTCATCTTCTAAGCTGATGAAGAAGGAAAAAGACCAATCATTCTGCCATCAATAAGTGGGACCAATAAATTGCTTAGAGGTTTTGGCTGTATTGGTTCAAGGGGAGTTTGTTGGACCAAAAGAACCAATGAGCCAGATCAGAAAAACCTATAAGTCCCACATGACATCACAACAACTGCTGAAGGCTTCATCAGCAGTTTGACAAAGACTGAAGACTCAACAGCTAAAGATCAAAGATCTGAAGAACAACAGCTGAAGATCCCAAGTACTGAAGACAAGTACTGAAGTCTGAAGTACTGAAGAATACAAGTACTGAAGACTTCAAGTACTGAAGACTCAAGTGCTGAAGATTAACAGCTGAAGAACTGAAGAACTGAAGATCAACAACTGATGCACAAAGTCTGAAGACAAAGACTGAAGACATCAGCTGATGACAACTACTGAAGTCATCAGCTGATGAAACATCTGAAGATCAAAGTCTGAAGACCAAGTGCTGAAGCTTCAGAGTTTGTCACAACAGCTAAAGAAGTTATCTTCAGTTGTTGTGATGGTTTTACTTTTCAGTAGTTATAATTTAGTTTCAGTAGATTGTAAACTACTGAAGAGCTTGTTCTTCAGTAGTTGTTGATCAGTAGTTGTAAACGACTGAAGAGTTTGTTCTTCAGTCGTTGTAGTACTTTCAGTAGTTTCTTTTCTTCATTAGTTTGTAATAAGTTAGAACACTTAGCTTTTTGTAAGAAGATGTCAGCTGTTTGACATCTTCAGTAGTTTAGGTGTTCTTTCAGTAGTTTGTTAATAACCGTTTGATGTCACTATCAAGTGACATCAGCATACGTCATTTTGCCTATAAAAGGTAGATGACCTAATTGTAATCCTCGCCGAAACGTGTGATTCAATAGAAAACACCTTTTCGTAGAATTGTTCTCTCTCTCTATAATTTTACTGTTACATGCAAAATCATTTGTGTTCTTGCTTATTTGTTTAATTCTAGTGCTAAATCCGCTGCGAATACAACTTATTTGATCAAACTAGAGGCTGAGATCCTGTCACACAACACATGTAAATACATCCGCAGATGCACCATCATCCGTAGATGTAAATACTGTTTCAACCACTGATCCTAGTAATGGAGAGGATGGGTTGAATCAACAAAACTTGCCTATTGATCAACAATGTCCATCCGTAGATGGTGCTGTAACTCCTACGGAAGTACAAAATGCCTCCGTAGATGTTGCAGTTACTCCTACGGAAGAACAAAATGCTTCCGTAGAACTTCCTACGGAAGAAGACCATGCAGCAACTGAAGCTCAAGCTGAACCTAATGAACATGAACCATTTGATTACTTCATAGATTCACCATCACAGCTGAATCCATCTGCTTCAATGGGTTTCTCAAACTTAGAGTCGACAATTCCAGTTGATGCTGTTTCAACTAGCAGAATTCACAAGTCTCATCCATCAGAAAATATCATTGGAAACCTGAATGCAAGAACAACAAGAAGCAAAGGAGGAGTGGCAAACATTTGCCTGTTCACCTGCTTCTTGTCTCAGACAGTTCCTGCAAACATCACAACTGCTCTAAAGGACAACAGCTGGATTGAGGCTATGCAAGAAGAACTACAACAATTCAGAAAACAAAAGGTATGGAACCTTGTAGACTTGCCTGAAGGTCAGCATCCAATTGGAACAAGGTGGCTCTTCAAAAACAAGCTGGATGACAGGGGTATAATCGTGAGAAACAAAGCCAGACTTATTGCTCAAGGATATAATCAAGAAGAAGGGATAGACTATGATGAGGTTTTTGCACCAGTTGCAAGAATTGAAGCTATCTGGGTCTTTCTTGCTTATGCTTCATTCAAGAGGTTCACAGTGTATCAAATGGATGTGAAGTGTGCTTTCCTTTATGGGAAAATTGATGAAGAGGTCTATGTGGCTCAACCCCCTGGATTTAAGGATCCTGACTATCCACATAGAGTATACAAGCTAGACAAAGCCTTGTATGGTCTTCATCAAGCACCAAGGAAGTGGTATGACACATTGTCATCTTTCCTGCTGAAGAATGGTTGCAAAAGAGGAACCATTGATCAGACACTCTTCTTAAAACATGAACATCAAGATCTTTTGGTGGTTCAAATATATGTCGATGACATAATATTTGGATCAACCAACAAAAAACTGTGTCAAAGCTTTGAAGAGTTAATGAAATCTGAATTTCAGATGAGCTCCATGGGAGAATTGACATTCTTCCTTGGCTTACAAGTTCATCAGAAAACAGATGGCATTTTCATCAATCAAGAAAAGTACATTCATCAAATTTTAAAGAAGTACAATCTTGTTGATACAACTTCATGCAAGACACCTACTTCAACAATAGACAAGATTGTGCCTGACCCTGCTGGAAAATCAGTAGATCAGAGATTGTATAGATCAATGATCGGTTCTTTAATGTACTTAACTGCCAGTAGACCTGACATAATGTTTGCTGTGTGTGTTTGTGCCAGGTATCAATCAGACCCAAAGGAGTCCCATCTGAATGCTGTGAAGAGAATATTCAGATATTTGAAAGGCAAACCAGCTCTAGGACTGTGGTATCCAAAAGATGGAGATTTCAGTCTTTACTCTTATTCAGATAGTGACTATGGAGGGTGTAACAATAACAGAAAATCCACAACTGGTGGATGTCAGTTTTTGGGACCAAGACTTGTTTCTTGGCAGTGCAAGAAGCAAACTAATGTATCTGTGTCCACAGCTGAAGCTGAGTACATAGCTGCTTCAGCTGGTTGCTCTCAAGTACTTTGGTTGCAAAACCAATTGCTTGTTTATGGTTACAATTTCCTTCAAACACCAATTCATATTGATAATTCAGCTGCTATGTTTATAACTGCTAACCCAGTCAACATAGTAAAACAAAGCATATTGAAATCAGATACCATTTTCTGAGAGACTGTTCAGAAAATGGTTTAATCAAGTTAATCAAAGTGGACACTACAAATCAGCTTGCTGATTTGTTCACTAAAGCCTTTGATTCTGTTAGATTTAATTTTCTGATAGAATCTTTGGGGATGATTAACTTAGACTAATTCATCAAAAGCATATGACTGTCCTTGTATAGAGTAATGGTTGGGGATGATTTAAGTGTCTGATAGAATGTTTGTGCATGTCATATGTATGGGAAATGTAGTACACTAAGTTTGGCTTTCTTTAACAAAAACTCAAAATGACTTGTAACATTTTGATATGTGAGTAGGTTCATCTTGAGTGGAAACTACGCTAAGAGCATGCCAAACTAAAAGAAACAGGTATCTGTCCGTGGGAACTCCATTTTGAGAGTCAGGAAAGTAAGTTATCTCCTGTGTGATCAAATCACCTACAAAAGCACACTATGTAAAATACTTTATAATCTTCTATCTTTGCACAGTTATATTCCCTCTATTTTGTGTGAACAAAGACCCGGGGATATGATTAAAGAGTGTGATCTTTATTCTTCCTCTGTTTTGTGTAAACAAAGACCTGGGTTAAGTTCACCTCTGTTTTACGAAAGTAAAGACCTGGTGACTATGAAGATCATATCTCAGCGCTCAAAAGAATTACTTGTGATCAATTATGCATCAATTCAAAGAGCTTCAACATCAAAGCATTAATAAGACTGCAATATGTCTCAAGATAGAACTTATAACTTAATGTACATAGTCAATAAGTGTGAAAAAGTGGTGATTTGCCTCACCTACGGAGGACATACTCTAATGACAATTGAATGTGGAGCACATGACAGTTACTGCTTAACAAACATTAAAACATGATAATCAGCATGCCTAGTTGATATATTACTCTTGTATGAATTTAAGTGGATCTATATACTTGCAATCAGTTGTGCACAAGATCAGGTATTATTCATATTAACAAACATCAGTAGAAGCCAAGAATCATAGTATGATCCCTCTATACATATGTATGCTCATATCATTTAAGTCAGTTGTTTAACTTGTCCATTTAACTGATTTCCTCTCATTTAGACTGTCATATGCCTTTCATGCCTATTTCCAACTTAAATTTATGATGAATGCAACAGTTAACATTAATCACAAATTTAGGGGGAGTAGTTCATGCATGAAAAATAAAAAAAAATGTTAATTCAGTGTGAAGGAATTCTTTCTTGAGCACTAACTTGAATGCAGGAAACAGGGCACTTGCTTTCTTGTACTCAATTGCCATGCAAACAAAGTCAAATGTACAATATCAACACATGATTCTACTTAGTAGATATCACACATTTAAAGTTTTAACAAAACTTTAAGTTCTGCAGAATTTTCATTAACACTTCTCATCCGCAGAAGTAATAGTGAAATTTCTGTTTCAGCAGAACAAACAGGTGCATTGTTTTTGAGCTAAGGCATCCGCAGATGTTAAGACATCCGCAGATGTTAAGATTCCGCAGATGTTCTGTGGAAGAAGTAATGCATTCGAAATAAACTTGGTATACGGAAAGAGATAAATGGGAAGTGGGCCCAACATAATTAATAAAAGAAATTAATGTGTTCGCTTATAAATAAGGTTTCTGACTCTAAGAATTCATTAATCAAATTTTCAGAACGCTTTTTCAGTTTCTAACCTAGAAAAACGCCCACTTTCCCCCTCATTCAAAATTTTCAAAAATCCATTCCAAGAAAAGCATAAACAACATTATCCAGTAATCGATTATCATTATTGTGAAGGTAAATCATGTTCTAATCTTCAGTACGGAACTGGTTAATCTGTGTTTGTCATTAAAACGATTCGACTTCATGTGAGTTACATCTATGCTAAATCGATTTTCGTTGTTGTTTACAGATGGCAAACAGATTCGCAAAGGAACATAATGTGTGCGCATTCTTAAATGCCGATGATCCTGCTGCTGAAGGATGTCGAGATATCATAAGATATCTTTGACGATCCAGGCTCTTCTATGCCTTAACGGCAGAGCCTGTGATTCATCAAGCACACATGATTGATTTCTGGAACTCTGCACGAGTTGAACAAGAAGGAGATGCTGAAGTGATTGTTGCTGAGATCCTGACTGAACAAATATGGATCGATGAAAGCACAATCAGAAGATGTCCGGAATTGGGTGATCGAGAGGTAGGACACCCTGATGTATTCGAAAATGAATACATTGAGAAGGTGTTCAACTTGATGGGGTATGATGGTGATTTTGAGAAAGGGGAGATAAAGAAGGGAAGGCTGTGCAAGCCATATCGGTTCCTATGCCACACATATCTGAAGTGTATCTCTAATAGAAAGGCAGGACTTGATAGGTTCTCTCGACACATCTCATCAGGAATCATTGGGATCTTTGAGGGTAGAACTTATAACTACTCTAAATACATTTTCAACTGCCTTTGTGATCAAGTGAGACTACAAAGGAGTGACAAAATGTACATGTTCCCAAGATTCTTGCAATTGGTGATCAACGCTGAACTCCCAAGGATTGCAAGAGTAGGAGAAGTGTTTGTGCAAGCACATTTGGGAAAATCAGTGCTAAACAAGATCAGTGAAAATATCAGGGTGAAGACATGCCCATGTTCACCCATGTTGTGGATGCTCAAGCCGACTTACCACAAGAATTGGTTTGGATAGATGAAGAAACAGAGTCATCTGCTGAATCTGTACAAGCATCACATTCACCTAGCCAAACACCCCCTCATCAATATCAATCACCAATCATCACACACTCTGATCCTATCTCACCCATTCAACAACATGAGTCCCCACAATAACAATCATCCTCTTCCTTTCAACACACCCAACCTATTTCTCTTAAACAACAAAAATCCCTAACAGTTTCTCTCCCAGCCTCACAAAATACACAACCTCTCTCTCCAATACAAATCCAATCTCCCATTCAACCACTCCCAGACACTCCCAAACAACCATCCCCGGAAAGTGCTAGCACTGAACAAATTGAGATAACTGAGTCTTTGAATTCTGTTCACATAGGAGAGACTGAGTTGATGTCTTAAGCTTGCACTGTTCCCATTTCACCCATAACCACTGAGAACCAATTGCCATCAGCACACTGAACCAATTTCACCACTTATTGATGATCAAACTACTGATAAGCAAAGGGAAGTAGAACAAGAGGTTAAGGAGGATGTCATTGCCTATCATGAAGATGACTTAAGTGATAGTGACATCCCAGTCAGCAAAAGCTTTTTGGTTGCTAAGTACAACAAACTAGTACTCAAATCAAACAAGCGCAAACAAAGAATCCAAGAACTTAAAGGAATCATTCAAGAAAACGATGAAGAGTTGATGCTGAAAGAAGCCAGATTGAAACGGCTGAGAGAGGATGCCAAAAGCAACAATGAAGTAATCGATGCACTCCTGCAAAATGAACAAGAGTTGCAGGCATCCTTGAGAAATGAGAAAAGTGTTAAAGTTCAGCTGATCAAAGAGAAAGATGAAGAGATAAATCAGTTGAAAAAGAAGATCTCTGCTCTTGAATCAAGGGAGGCCCCAAGTATTGAACAATCTAAACAATCTGCTGAAGCTTCAAAGAAACTAATTTTGTATTCAAGAAAAAGGCAATACTTGGGATCTATCAAGAAAAATACTAAAGAAGAAGCTTCCCCAAAAAGGCAAAAGCTCCCATCTCCTGAACATACACCTTCAGTAGAGTTATCTACGGTGAAGGTATCATTCGGTGATGCTGATGAAAGTGATAAAGAATGGGAGGAGCTAACCAAGATGGAGTCTCCCACTGAGCGAAAAGAATCAAAGGCCGATGACCTTCTAACCACCAAAGATATTGTGGAAGAGAGGACTGAATCAAGTATGTTCATGACCCTCATCAACCATGGTTTTCCATATGACATGGTTTAGAGGATGAATTTAACTGAAATGAAGAATCTGCTGAAAGAATTTGAGCTTGCAAGATTCATAATCCCAAACTGTGATTATGAAGCTTTCACAGTATTTCAATTAGTAGAGAAAATCAAGAGAGATCTGGGCCATTGTGACACAGCAAAACTAACCAAGTACAATATGACATGCTGGTTGCAAGGCCACAACTACAAACCGCATGAGCTCGAAGGTAGATCAACTGGTGAACTGCGGAGGATGATGGAGCATGTGATGGCAGTGGAACTAGAAACTGGTGTCAAATTCAGAACCACAGCTCCACATCCAATTCATGACCAACAGAGCAAACTGACTGCTAATCCAATAACCATTGAATCTAAGGATCAGCATAAAGCAAAAGACAAACTCATCATAGAACCAAGGGAAGTCATCCCAGGCAAAGTATGGCCTCTTGGTACTACTATGAGAGAAATCACTGATCAGAAGTCCACTCTGATTCAGCTGATTGATCACCTCACAACTCCCAACTCTGCTAAAGAAAACAAGATCATGCCATGGAAATATGATCAAGAGTGGGATTGTGCTGTGATCAAAAGAACATCAGGAAGAGTTGAATACTTCCATGATGTGTTTTTAGTTCTATGCTTACCTGAGAGTGATCTCAAGGACCTGCAAAGCCTTACCATTACAAATTATCCAATACATCCAAGGGGCAGGGACTTCTCAAGCATAGTAGGTAAACTGAAAACGAAATTCAAAGATGATGTGCTGGCTGAAGCCAAAAGAGAAGATAATGAGCACAGAAAAAGAATAAAAGGAGTGAAAAGATATAAGTCCAATGCCTCTGAATCCGTAGATGATGAATTCTTAAAGAGGGTTGGCTATAACAACAGGAACTCAGCAGCAATCAAGCATATTGAAGGGACTCAATACACACTCCCTATTACTGAATGGGGATATGTAGAGAGAACAAAAGAACTTGTGCTGCTAAGGAATGCAGAAAACAGGAGGGCTGAACGGATCAGGATTTTTGATCCTGTGGAAATCAACCTACTTCATCCCAGCTACACCTCATATTTGCATGACAAATTCTTCCCCAAGCTGATTGATGGAGCAGCTCAAAATGACTTGTTCCTGCATGTTCACGTGATACAAGTTGTTGACAAACTTCATGCAAAGGCCTACAAACGAAGAAGACACAATGCTGGCTTGCTGAAGGGAACAAATTATGATGAAGTCACAGAACTCCGACTCTCTGAACTAGATGAGCTTGAAGTAGTGAAAAATGACAAAGTTTTAGAGACACTTACTACAGAGGAGGATGTTCTGGGACTTAGCTTCGAGACTCTGAAGAAGATCAGTAAAATGGAGATCAAGTACAAATATGATTATCAAAAGGCTGCTGCATCTTACTTCTACAACAAAATCATATCAAGAGTCAAAGAGCTTGCAGTTTTGAAGGACTGATTACAAGGATCTAAGCCCAACGGGGAGTATTGTTGGATCTAGATAGTATAGGTCTAGATCATTTTGTATAGGCTTAGAACTTTAATCAAGTCTTGTAATTAATAATTGTAACTGTCAATATATCTATATATAAGTGCATTTGAATCTATAGGGTAACCCATATACATGTGTGTTGCTTTGTGATTGTTGACAGGCAAAATCAATATACTTGGTAGGATTCCTGAAATTGACCAAGTGTAAGAAATATCTACGGATGAACATTATTGTTAATCCGTAGATATGTTTCTTACAAGATCATCAAGTGAATGTTCCTGCGGATGATCAAGGATTTCATGAAGTGAAGAATTCTACGGAAGAAAGAGTTCCTACGGAAGACAACACTTCTACAGAAGACCAAGTCATCTTCGGAAGAGCAAAACTCCTGCGGAAGACAAGGCTCCTGCGGAAGAACAGAATACTTGTATGATTTCAAATATCAACAAGTCAAACAAGTCAACCAATCAATAACAAATCCCAAGAGATCCGGTGTTTCCTTAACCGACTCAAACCGTGTATAAATATGAGTCCTAGGTTTCACATCTTGAGGAACACAATCAAGCAATATTACGGCTGTCAAGAGTTACATCATCGTGCAACCCTAACCGCCGTCACATCAACAACAACATTAATTCGATTCACAGAAATCATTGTTCATAGTTGTTCATAATTATTCTTTTGTAATCATTACTTGATAATTAATGAAATACTTTTGAATAATTATTGTTTTCGTATTTACTGTGTTTTTGTGTTTGTGTTCATCGATAATCATTAACACAATTAAACGTCAATTAATGATAATTCCGCGATCATTGAATTGATTTATTTTAATACTGATAATTCCTGATTTGAGATCCTAGGATTCACAAGAAGTACATGTATTGACCTCCTTAATTTTCGTGACATACCATCTATCTGGGTTAGTAGTAAACACCCAGGACAAGATGAGTCTATCAGCAGCAAGACGCTCTACTATGAGTGGACTTTGTTGAGCAGCTTCTTCTTGAACACCCTCAGGATGAATAGACCCATCCTGAGGTGTAGAAGTGGATGCCTTGGACTTCTTATTCTTTTTCTTGTCCCTTATAATGGTCGTCTTTTTCCTCTTTCTGTATTTTAACTAAGAAGACTGGCCAATAGTACCAGATGGTTCTTGTCTGTCTTTTTTAGTGTAACATGTAATATTTTTTTTTTAAAAAATTACAATAATAATAATAATAATAATAATAATATTATAATAATAATAATAATAATAATAATAATAATAATAATAAATATAAGTTGTATTATATTAAAACCTATAATTAGTAACCTTTTTACAAGAAATAATAACCATCTAAACCTGCAGGGGGTTAACTGTAAATTAGATAAAACCAAAACAAAACTTTGGTTTTAGTTGTTAACTACTACAAACCTCGGGGACCAATTTGGTAATTTCCAGAAAACATCCCAGCCCCACCCCCTTCTTCCCCGTCCTTTTTCCTCCCACGATCGGCCAAAAATCCGCAACAAAATCAGGCATTACGGGCTTTTATAATCAAAGTAATCCTGCAATAACGAACTTATAATCATATATAATCTATCCTCAAGCTCAATTTCAATCAAAACAATCAACAAACACTCCATCGATCAACCTCCAAAGTCGCGACCTGCAACACCATTAAAACCCAATCTCCGATCAATTTTAACTGAAATTGATAAGGGGCTATTGGTCTCGACCATCATTCGAAGCTTCCCTCAAGTTTAATTCGATTATAATCACTGTTTGAGCATCATTCGATTGGCACCTTTGTCGCGGACCTGTTCTTGACGAGTTCAACATCAATTCATCACCATATAGGTAATTCGACACACACACTCGGTTTTACATGAGGGTCAAAAGCCCTATGATTGCAGATGCTTTCGAAACCGGATTGGACTTCAATTGGGTGAGATTCGATCTAGGGTTCATACGGGAATTGGGATTGATTGAAACTATGTTTAAAACCAATTGGAACCCACTTCTTTCGCGGCTTAAGACCTTTGGTTCACCGGTTCATCACTCACATTTCAAGCAGGAGGTCAAGGGTTCGAATCCGTGCCACCTCACCTATTTTTTAAGGCCCTTTTTGCTTTAAAAAATTATAAAAAAATTTCTAAAAATTATAAAAATGTTTTTACAAACATTAAAATTTTTTAAAACAACTCAATTATTTTCTGAAATTATTTTAACATTTTAATTATTTATTTTATTATTTGTTTTAAATAACTAATTTAATTTCTTAAAAAAATAAGACTTTAAACAATGGTTAACCTCACTAAATTATTATGGGTTCAAATAATATCTATGTACTCTTGTTTAAATCATGATTAAATATAAAAGTTTTATATTTAAGGGCGTACCCGGTGCATGAAGCTCCCGCTTTGCGCAGGGTCCGGGAGGGGGCCGGATCGCGAAGCGATCTGATGTACGCAACCTTTCCTTGCACAATTTTGTGCAAGAGGCTGTTTCCACGGCTAGAACCCATGACCTCAAGATCACAAAGCAGCAACCTTACCAGTTGCTCCAAGGTCCGCCCTCAAAAGTTTTATATTTAAATCTTTCCAAAATCCTTTTCATTTCTTTTAGTCATTTAATAATTAAATATTTTAATTAATTATCATATAATTAATTAATAAAATTAGTTATTTGTTTTTCCCACATTTTAACAATAAATCAAACGGTTACGCGTAATAATACATTTATTTCTATTAAATTCTAAACATAATCACTTTCAATAAATTCATTTTATTTATTTCAAGACATTCAAACTAAATAAAATTAGTTTATTTAAACCACCATTCAAAACCAAATAGAAATCTTAATACATTCCCAAATTCTCAAATTACTATTATTCTAATTCGAGACACCGTTCCTTGAGTTAATCATAAGGAAATTGTTGACGTCTAATCTATCACATCCAGATTCTAATCTCATCAATCATGTGAGTATTCATATCCCCTTTTTATATCATTTCTTATTTGGGGGAAATCATGTGATACAATATATTCAATCATGATATTCTATTGTTATTTCATTCTAAATTCAATTCAAGACAGGTTATGTTATTACTTGCAACTATGTGAACATACTATGATAAACTGGACGACAGTAAAACCCTAATTCAATCAATCAATCCTGGTATCAATGGTAGATCTACTGGTTTGGATAACCCACCCCATATGAATAGTCGAGTGGTGATTATGCCAGAGGCAAGAGTCAACCTATGGTGTATGTGTGGAGTCTATTATATGCAAGTGTCAAGTCAAGGGGTTTATATTGTGTCGATTTATCTATATGCTTCGCTATTACAATATAAGTCTTAACGTTACCTTGTTAATTGGATTATTCTCAATCAATCAATCAATCTATATGTATATTCAAAACTATGATTACTCACCAGCTAACTCGTTAGCTGACTTTATTTTCTCACATGATTTCAGGTTAAGCAAGTTAGTGGACTTCTATGTGCTCATTTAAGACCTGGACTTAGTCAAAATAAAAGACAATTACTATTTGTGAATTAAATTATTGTATTTTCTTGTGTAATCTCATATTATCTTGTAATCTGATTTTAACATTATCTCCACAAATAGACAACCATGTGTTATGAACAATCAATCATTCCCTCGTCTGCTCCGATGATTCCGCCATCGGTTGGGGTGTGACATTTAGTTGGGTCCTTGTACTTCACAGGTTTAGAAGGAGAAAGATCAAGTCCCTGCTGTGGATCAGAAGATGAAGCTGGTTATGATGCAACACTAGGTCTAGGTTGTGTTGTCTTTTGGGGTTCAACCGTGACCTCAGCTTCAGGTGCAACCTGACTTGGTGGATAATGCAAGTCAACCAACTCACCTCTTTTGATCTTCTGCTTGATCACTTTAATGTGCTTATCCATGGTGGATAGAGACATTGGACCAAATCTCCTTTCGGAGAATCTATACAGCTTCGCTCACTGTATTTTTTATATCAGCAGTCTTCTTCATATTTGCTCTGATGGTGGCTCTTGACTTTGCAGCCTATTCCCTCATCTTACTCTTAGCAACTTTTTGCTCTTTTAGCACTTGTTGCTCAAGCTGCTTGAGGTATTCAAACTCAATGTACTTTTGTGATAGGGGAAGGTGGTCTGTTGCCTTATAGAAACCTATAGCACTTAGGTAGGTTATCATGTTTTGTCTATTTTGTTCCCTACCTAACTGAGTTTGTTGCTCAGTAGCCACAACCTCTGCCTCAGGAGTTTCCTGAACTGGGGAGAGAGTAGGAGCTTTGTAGAGTATTTTTCTTCTCCTTTCTTCCTTGATTATAAGGAGCAATTTTGCATTCTCAGCCTCCTTTCTCTCCTTTAACAACTCATTATTATCTAGTTCATTTAGTTCTTTTAAGATAAGATAGATGAGTTCATCAATATTGTAGTTCCTTATCCATAGATAGTTAAATCTAGCACAGGGTAGCTAAGGGTTAGGTCTACTACTTCTGTAGTTTCTTGTTGGCCTAGTTGAGTTCTCTTAGATGGGTCTATCAGTTAACATGCACTTGAGATTGGTGACCCTAAGTTGCTAGTCATTGACCCTTCTTCGTAAGGTAGTCACTTAAGATTCCAGGTAACTCACTTTTGAAACTAAATAGGTGCATGTTCTTAATAGTTTTTGCACCTTTAGTTTTAGACTCCCCTCATCTTCATCAGAAGAATCATAGGGGATGGGAGAATATGACAAAAGTCTTCTTCCTTATTACCGGTATGGAGTTCTTGGCTTCTGGATTTCCTCTGCACCATGACAGCTTCAAGAGAAGTGTCAATGGGAAAGGTTTCCATGGTTGAGGTCTTAATGATGTAATCACTAGCAGATATAAGAGCCTTTTCCATATGTACTTACTAAACAGGTTCAGGGAGGTTGACCTTAGATTGGATTGGATGATGTGGGCTTTATATGGGTGATTTAAGAGCACTCATCTCTCCTTGAGCAGGGATAGAGAAGAGAGACTCATGCTATTCACTAAATCCCATATCTTCATCATCATAGAATTCAAGGTTTAGGATTGGTTTGTTGAGATTTAAAGACTGGGGATGGTAGTTTTCCCCTAAAGGTTGTTCACTAGAGTTTTAAGACTCAGAATGAAGGCTTAAGGTTGGTGTAGTGAGCTCATCATGCTGAGTATGAAGAAACTCAGCACTGATCAAACAAATGATGGGAGTGGTCTGCTACTCAGAGAAGTGAGAGCTTTAGTGTCCACTTCTTCCTGTATGGGTGAGTGTATGGGGCTTGCATATTCTGAGTAGTTTGTGTAGGGTTTGTTTGGATATCTTGAGTAGGCAAGGGTGATTTGTGGCTGTGTGGGTGGTGCAGATATAGAAGGTGTGGGTTCAACATTGGCTTGTGTTGTCAAGTTGTCACATTGAGCAATGAGCTCTAACATCTTTGGAACCAGGGCTGTTTCTACTCCGAAGAAGCCAATAGTGGACTTTCTTATTGTCTTAAAGATGTCGGGCTTCATCTGTCCCAGTTTAAGAGTGTTAGATGCTCCCCTTAACTGTGAGCTTGGTTCATAATTAAGAATGTGTTAAACATATCTAGAGAACATGTAATACTCTAAGGAATCAAAATTAGCAAGCAAGTTTGTATAAACAAACTGAGAGACCTGAACTTGACCCCTTAAGCCATCCCATGGACTATGTAGGATAGGTTCTCAGAAATTTGGTCCCAGCCTCCATGCTTGTTGGAAAGAGAATGAATGACCACATGGAGCATGTACTTCCATTGGGAGGAAACCTTACCCTTTTTAAAGGTTCTTACTAAGTATTGCCATTCATAGCTCGTTTACTGAAATAAGTTGTTAACAGCAGACTTGGGGAAAAACAATTCTCATTTTTCATCATCCAGCCTTAGATGAGAGTTGATGATGGATGGAGTGATGAAAATTGTCTTCCCCTTCACTGCGGCAGATAGCGCATTCTCACCATCCAACATGACCTCTTGGCAAGTTCTCCAGAACTCTAACAGTTGATCTTCATACAAGGGAGGATTGATTGTGAGTGTAGTGAGAAAGTTGGATTGAGATAAGAAGCGGAAAACATCTGAGAAACCGGGATCTTTCTCGGATGATAATAGAGCAACTTGGTTGTGTTGCCTGTGTAACTGCATGGAAAATTCAGGTTGATTTCTAGGATCAATGTTGGTCATTTTAAGTATGTTATAGGTGAAGGAACGTAAGAACAAATATAGTTTATGGGTGAATTTAGGTTAAGAACTTTTGTAGATGAAGGAGAGGATGAAAGAGGGGAACTGTTAAAGGGGTGTGTATGTGTGTCCATATATATATATATATACATATATATGTATATATATATATATGAATTGGATTTGAGACAAAGTTAATACAAAATAATAAACTTTGAAATCTGGATGTCGGTCCCACCTCTGAAAAAGTACCTAGAAAGGTAGTTTTTTTGGAAGTTTAAAATATTCTGATGGTAATTTTTCTTCAAAATATTTAAGAAAATTTCTAAATCCAATTTAACTTTGGAAGACATTCTTTAGCTTGATAAAAGTTTTCTTCGGAAGAAAACTTGGAGTATTTTTGCCTCCGAGTTATATTTGGTTTTAGAAGATATTAAACTTTAGAGATTTATTCAATATAGAATAAAGCTTCCGAGACTTAATTGCTTTGAGAAGAAGATTGTCCTTCAAAACATATAAGTACTTATAAGTATATTTAAGCTTTGAAAGATATATCAGAATTTTTCCGAAGGTAAATTTCTTAGAAGTAGTTATTTGATTTGAATACATAATGTTCTTTCGAAGTCAACTTAATGTCTACCGAGAAAAAATATATCTTAAATTTTCAAAATTCTAAGAAATATAGAATCGAAAAATTCCTTCCAAAGTAAACTGGGCTTATATAGTGATAATATAGACAACTTAAGATACATATATTTAAAAATAATCTTGAGTTTAGATTAAGAAAATCTACTTAAAGTTTATCATCCCAATAGCTGATTCAAGATACTTAATCTCTGCTCATCAAAATCTTTTGTAAACAGATCAACATATTGTTCGGTTGTGTTAACTTGGACCAGTTTTATCAATCCCTTTTCAAAATTATCTTTAATCAAATTATACTTGATGTTGTGTGTTTTGTCTTTGAGTGCTACATAGGGTTCTCAGTAATAGAGATAGCATCATTGTTGTCAATATGTATAAGAGTCTCTTTGAATTTGAATTCATAGTCCAACATCAGATTTTGAATCCAAAGCACTTGAGCACAGTAGCAGCAATGTATTCAGCTTTAGCAGTAGATGCAGACACACATGATTGTTTCTTGCATTACCATAAGACTATCCTTCTACCAAGAAATTGACATCCCCTAGATATAGACTTTGTAGTCATGTTCTTGGAGCTTGCTACAGCCTATAGAGAGCTTTGTCAAGCTTGCACACATAATTAGGATAATCTAGGTCTGTAAAGCCAGGTGGCTATTTGATATACACTTCCTCATCATTCACCCCATATAAGAAGACACACTTGAAATAAAGTTGCTAGACCTTGAAATCCTTAGATGTAGCAAAAGCAAGGAATATTCTAATAGCTTCAAGTCTTGCTATAGGAGCAAAAACATCTGTGTAGTCAATCCCCTTTTCTTGTGTGTATCCTTGAACAACCAGTTTTGCCTTGTTTTTGATGAAAAGTCCTTGATATACTTTCTTTTTCCTAAAAATCCACTTGGTACCTATTGTAGTATTCCCTTGAGGAAGAGGATATTGGTTCCAAACCTTTTGCCTTTTGAATTAAAGTAGCTCATCCTGCATTACTTTAACCTAACTTCCATCCTTCAGAGCCTCATCAATCTTCTTAGGCTCAATCTGAGACAAGAAACAAGAGTGAAGACAAACATTTTTGTCATGGGTTTGTCCTCTTGTTCTCACCCCTTTCTTAACATTTCCAATGATGTTTGTGATGGGATGGGACTTGTGGATACTCAGTTGAGGAATCATAATAAGTTTGTTGGACAGATCTAAATTAGTGAAATTCAGATCTGGTGATTGAGTATTACGCACCACATCATCCCACTTATCAAGAGAAACCTGATCTAATAAGTGTGTGACACCATTGATGATGTCTTCTATGGAGTGGTTATCAGCATCTAGAAATTCTTGATCACTATCACCACCACCATCTCCTCCTAGATGGGAAACTCCTTCATTTTAGTTACGTGCATTTGTGCTAGAATTTATAGGCACCTCAGATGTGTCAGCTGAAGGTCTGTCATTGTTGTGCTGACAAGATTTCTAACTGTAGGGTTTGTTACCACTAGAGCTAAAGTAGTTTCCCGACTTGATCTTCTCAGCTTAAATATTGTATCAGGGTCTCTTGTTGATAAGCTACATGTGGATCTTAAAACATCTTCATAAGATTTGTTAAAACAGTTGGTAACTAAATCAAGATCAATTAGCCAATCAGGAGCAGAACCTTTCACACTGGGAGTGTGCTCATTGAAGTCATATTGGTTGAATGCTCAACTACTCTAGTTCTAAGATTGTATACTCTATAAGCCTTAACTTAGGAAGAGTATCCAATAAAGTGTTCATTATCTAATTTTTAGCAAATTTGGCTATATGATCTTTGGTATTCAAGATAGTGTAAGGACATCCAAATGATCTGAGGAAACCAATGAAAAGTCTCCTTTTATGCCACAACTCATAAGGAGGCTTACGAACTACTAAAACTCTGTTATGCACATAGCAAGCAGTGTTAGCTACCTCTGCCCATAAGGTGATGTAACACCCGCCTCCTAGGGCTTACCCCGGGGAGCGTTACGCATCGGGTATACAGAACACATAGTAATCAGAGAATACACATCGGAAGTCTAACTTTAATTATACATCAAAAGCATATAATACATCTATTATAATAGGTAATACCATTACATCAGTTAACTATACTAGAGATCCAAATCTTCAACAACATTCTAGAGCTTTATTTTCTTATAAACTAGCTCGAAATCTTCAATCCTTGCAATCACTTGGCACCTAGGATGTGTGTCCATAAAATAAAAACATTTGAGACTCAGCATAAAGCTTGTGAGTTCATAAACATGGCATTCTTCAAAATTCAAAACATGTTATTATTGACTATTGCATCAAGCAGATACAGCCATGGCAAACATATAGGAACAGAGTAAGCACAGTATAAATTCACATAACCATGCCATGTATACAAACTCCACTGGCTAAAGCAGAATCATACAAGCAGCCCTCAAGCATCCTATCAAGCATTGCCACATATCATAGATGCTATTGATAGTCAATTCTACAATTATTACCAGTTATTAGAACATCACATCCCGTTTTAGAAAAACAGTTCAGAGGAACTCACCTCAATCAATCAAGTCAGTGATATCGTCTGCTCAGGTTCACCACTATCAGGTATTATCCTATAAGCAAAATAATATTACTTAAGTTATATTCTAGCTAGTAACAATTTTAGGGATGATTCGTTATCTTTTCCTATTTGTTGGTTTTATTTGGGCACTTTCTTTTATCCTATGCCAACCCTTTGGTACAACCCTTACTAGTTGGCATAACTCGGGCGTTTCCATCATAACCGAGCCAACCCTCGGGGTTACCCATACCTTCCCTAATGATAACCTTAAAGTCTAATAATAATAATAATAACAAATACAACACTAAAAATAACAAATAATAATAATACTAACTATAAAAATAAAAATAACAACTATAATAATAATATAACTATAAAGATGATAATAATAATATTAATAATAACTATATTAATACTAATACCTACAATGATAATAATAATAATAATAACGACTATAATAATAATTAAACATAACCTTAAACAAGGGCGTACCTGAAAACTATCTACGGCAATTTGATGTAGAGTCTCCACTACTCGCGCTCCTAGTCGCGCTCCTACTCGAGTACCAAAACGACTACTAGCAACACCCAACGGGGTATTGAACACTTGGGATTCTCTTTATATTAGAGCGTTTCCAAAGAAACTTATGTTATAAATTCAACCTTAAGGCTTCTATTATAAAAGAGTTGAAAGGAGTTGAAAAGGTTTGAGAGGCGATGTGGATTGAGGAAGTTTCAAAGCAGTTCAAAGCGTCTAAAGGAATTGCAAACTCTTGCAATTGAAGTTTTATATATTATTATTTTATTATATATTATTATATTATTATAATTAATTCAGCTGCTTAACTTGTTTTTCTCTTATAACTTTTAATATATAGCATATTATAAATTTCAAATATGTCGTTGTGACAAGCTTATTTTTCTCTACGAGTCAACCTAAGTTTTGTCAAAAACGGAGCAGGTTCGAATATAATATATTATTATTATATTCAAACGGTCTCTTGTAACATAAAAATTTCATCTAAAAACTTCAAACTTTAAATAGACAATTTACACATTACTTACTCGTTTGACAATATATGAAATGCGAAGTTCATATGACCCAAACGCTCGGGTTGTTACATTCTCCTCCCCTTAAAAGAATTTCGTCCTCGAAATTCGAAGGTTACTCGAACAGTTGAGGATATTTGACTTTCATTTCTTCTGCTAATTCCCAAGTCTTCTCGGGTCCTTTCTGACCTTGCCACTGGACCAATACTAGTGGAACTATTTTCTTTCTTAATTTTCATTCTTGAGAATCAAGAATCTTTATCGGTTTTTCAGTAAAGTTTAATTTCTCGTCTATTTGCACGTCCTCTAATGGCATTACTTGAGTCAGATCTGCCAAACACTTCCTTAGGTTCGATATATGAAAAGTATCATGAATACCTTTCAAAGTTTCAGGTAATTCTAGCTTGTATGCAACTGGACCAATTCTTGTGATGATTTTGAACGGTCCAATGCACATGGGGCTTAACTTCCTGCTTTTACCGAATCGCATTACTCTTTTCCATGGTGAGACTTTCAACATCACATAGTCTCCTTCTTGAAATTCTAAAAGTCTCCTTCTGTTATCTGCATAACTCTTCTGTCTATCCTGAGAAGCCTTTAGTCGTTGTCTGATTTGTTGGATTTTCTCAGTTGTCTCGAGAATAATTTCGGTTTTGGTCAACTGATCATCCCCTACTTCTGTCCAACAGATGGGAGTTCTGCATTTCCTACCATATAAGGCTTCAAATGGTGCAGCCTTAATGCTGGAATGGTAGCTGTTGTTATAAGAAAATTCAATCAAAGGCAAATGATCATCCCAGCTACCTCCAAAATCAATCACGCAAGCACGCAACATGTCTTCTAAAGTTTAAATTGTTCGCTCACTCTGACCATCGGTCTGAGGATGATATGCAATGCTTAAACTGATTTTGGTTCCAATTTCCTTTTGGAAACTTGTCCAGAATCTGGAAGTGAATCGGCTATCTCTATCGGAGATAATGGATAAAGGCACTCCGTGCTTACTTACTATTTCATCAATATATATCTTGGCTAGTTTTTCTATTGGATAGCTCTCACTTATGGGTAGAAAATGTGCTGATTTGGTTAGCCTGTCAACCACGACCCATATAGCATTATATCCTTTTTGTGTTCTTGGAAGTTTCGTGACAAAATCCATGGTAACTCTATCCCATTTCCATACTGGCAACTCCAACTGTTGTAACTGACCGGCTGGTTTTTGATGTTCAATCTTAACTTGCAGACATGTTAAGCATTTCTTAACATACTAGGCTATGCATCTTTTCATATTAGGCCACCAGTAGTGATTTCGAATATCCTTATACATTTTGTTTGCTCCAGGATGCATTGTGTATTTGGACTTGTGGGCTTCATCTAATACTTTGTCCTGAATACCTCCAAATTTTAGGATCCAAATTCTCTGACCAAATCGTAGGACTCCATCCATTCCTTGAGTCAATAATTTCTGGTTACCCACCATTCTTTCAGCCTGAATATTCTCATCTTTCAACGCTTCAGTTTAAGCATTTTTTATTTGGTCTTTCCAATCAAGCTTGACATCTATCTTTAATACTTTTACCCTAATCGGTTTAACTCTTTCTTTTCGACTGAGAGAATCAGCGACTATTTAGCCTTTCCTGGATGGTATTTGATTTCACAATCATAGTCATTGAGAAGTTCCATTCACCTTCTTTGCCTCATGTTTAACATCTTTTGATTAAAGATGTGTTGTAAGCTCTTATGGTCTGAGTAGATTACACACTTAGTACCATACAAGTAGTGTAGCCAAATCTTTAAGGCAAACACTATAGCACCCAATTCAAGGTCGTGCGTAGTATAGTTCTTTTCATGAACTTTTAGTTGTCGTGATGCATAGGCTATAACCTTGTCACGTTGCATCAACACACAACCTAAACCATTATATGAGGCATCACAGTATATTGCAAAGTCTTCATTACCATCTGGTAATGAAAGTATAGGAGCACTGCTAAGCTTTTGTTTTAGAAGGTTGAAAGCTTCTTCTTGCTTTGGTCCCCAGTCAAACTTTACATTCTTTCGAGTCAAAGATGTTAAAGGGGTAGCAATCTTGGAGAAGTCTTGAATAAATTCTATAGTATCCTGCTATTCCCAAAAAGCTCCTAATCTCACTGGGATTCTTCGATGATTCCCATTTCATCACAGCTTCTATCTTAGCTGGATCTACTTGTATTCCCTTCTCATTTATTACGTGACCAAGGAATTGAACTTCTCTTTTCCAGAAGTCACATTTAGAGAATTTTGCATAGAGCTTTTCTTGTCTAAGGGTTTCTAGAACCATTTTTAGATGTCTAGCATGGTATCTTGGTCCTTAGAATAAACAAGTATGTCGTCTATAAAGACAATGACAAACTTATCCAAGTATGGCTAGCAAACTCTATTCATCAGATCCATGAATGCTGCAGGAGCATTGGTTAGTCCAAAAGACATAACCAAAAATTCATAATGCCCATAACGCGTCCTAAATGCGGTCTTAGGATGTCTTCCTCGCGCACTTTTAACTGATGATAACCTGATCGAAGATCAATTTTTGAAAAGTAGTTGGCTCCTTGAAGTTGATCAAATAAATCATCTATTCTTGGTAAAGGATACTTGTTCTTAACAGTTAACTTGTTTAATTCTCGATAATCAATGCACATACACATTGAACCATCTTTCTTTTTGACGAACAATACTGGCGCTCCCCAAGGTGAGGAACTCGGTCTAATAAACCCTTTTTCTAAGAGTTCGTCAATTTGTTTCATAAGTTCTTTCATCTCTGAAGGGGCTAGGCGATAAGGAGCCTTCGTGATAGGTTTAGCACCAGGTACTAAATCAATACGAAATTCTATCTGACGATCAGGTGGAAATCCTGGTAAATCTTCCGGAAACACGTCTGGGAATTCGCACACTACAGGTATTTCATTTATCTGCATTTCCTTTTTAGCATCTACCATGCATAAGAGAAAGGCTATGCATCCTTTCTGAATACATTTAACTGCCTTCATTGCTGAGATGATACTGGCCTTGGGGTTTCCATCACTACCATGAATTAGTAGCTTTTCCCCATCTGGCTTACGTACAGTCATCGTCTTATGTTCACAGTCGAGCCGAGCACAATTCTTATTCAACCAGTCCATCCCAAGAATAACATCATATTCACTTAAAATGGTCGACATTAAGTTTACAGAGAATTTGGTGTTAACTAAGGTGATAACACAATCCCTAAAGATTTGACTTATTTATCTCGCTCACCACTGGCAGTTTCTACAATATATGCACATTCTAGAGTTTGTGGTACTAAGTTCAAATAAGGTACTAAGGCAGTTGAAATGAAACTTCTATTTGCACCAGTGTCAAATAAAACTCTAGCATATATGTTGTTAATGAGAAACGTACCAGCTATGGTTTCATCTCCAACTTCTTTTAACACATACACTCGACCCTTGAACTTGTTCTGATTCTCCGTAGGTTGTGCTTGTGGAGGGTTCTTGCAATCACTTCGGAAATGTCCATACTCCCAACAGTTAAAGCATCTAATTTTCAGGCAGTTTTTTCGTGAATGATCACTTGTTGGACATTTAAGACATTTGGAATCTTGATACTTTCTCCAAGACTTATTTTTATCGTTCCTCCACGGTTTGTTGACACGGTTCCCTTCATTTCGTATGATCTTTCTGTCCTTTGTTGGCATCTGGTTTCCATCCTCATTCCTCTTTCTTTTGTTGTTATCAGTCATTATACCTTCTTCTTCATATGCAATGGCACTTAATGCAATTGCAGACTCATAGGTTTTGGGGGCAGACATCTTAACTAACTGTCGAATATGAGGGGGTAACCCCTGCACGTATCTTTTTACGCGCTTTGCTTCAGGTGTTACATGCTCAGGAAGCAGTCGAGCCATCTCGTCAAACTTGGTCGTGTATTGACGATGTGTCATGGCTCCGGCCTGTAGTTGTAAGAATTCTCATTCAATTTTGTCCCTTTCAACTTCAGGACAAAATTTTTCCATCACAAGCTCCTTCAGTTCATTCCAGGTTAAAGTAGCAACAACTCCAGATCCTTTAGCCTGCTTAACATTGTCCAACCAAAACAATGCCTCGGACCTAAATTAGTGGGTGGCATACGTGACGGCTTGTATGGCTGTGCATCCACTAATTTCAATAACAGCCTCCATCTCATGGATCCACTGAAAAGTCGCCATGGCATCTCTTTTGCCATCAAATATTAGAGGTTCACATCCCTTGAAAGCTTTATAGGAACAACCCTGCTTAGGTTCAGTTTCCATAACAGCATCACCATTACCATTGGTATTATTTATATGATCATCCTGCCCATTACCACCATTGCTCACATACCCTCCAGAGGTGTTCATAACCTCAGCTATAATAGTTGGCAAAGCATCTCTAATTATGCCAGCTACAGCTGCTTGGAATTGTGGTCCAGCAAATTGTTGTGACTCATGTTCAGCATGATGAAGATTTTCATGATCATCGTTTGTAGATGACATGATTTGCCTTCTACTACCAGGAGGCCTACCACGACCCCTACCATGAGTATTTCCTCCTCTTGGCATAGTCAAAGCCTACATGAGGGAGCAGGGATTTAGTATTCACATGAGGGATTATGATCCAGAACATAATAGTATTAATAGACAAGAAATAACAGTGGCCAGGTGTCATTGCTTATCTATTGTAATTATGATGTTCTAGCCATTATCCTCCATGGTTCACCAAAACCCATTACCCAATACCTATGCAATTAATCAAATTATCTTAAAGCATCTTTCCTAGTTTAAGTCTAGATACTATCTTTGTACCTAGTTCACTTAAACTACGGCTTTGATACCAACTTGTAACACCCGCCTCCCAGGGCTTACCCCGGGGAGCGTTACGCATCGGGTATACAGAACACATAGTAATCAGAGAATACACAGCGGAAGTCTAACTTTAATTATACATCAAAAGCATATAATACATCTATTATAATAGGTAATACCATTACATCAGTTAATTATACTAGAGATCCAAATCTTCAACAACATTCTAGAGCTTTATTTTCTTATAAACTAGCTCGAAATCTTCAATCCCTACAATCACTTGGCACCTAGGATGTGTGTCCATAAAATAAAAACATTTGGGACTCAGCATAAAGCTTGTGAGTTCATAAACATGGCATTCTTCAAAATTCAAAACATGTTATTATTGACTATTGCATCAAGCAGATACAGCCATGGCAAACAGATAGGAACAGAGTAAGCACAGTATAAATTCACATAACCAGGCTATGTATACAAACTTCACTAGCTAAAGCAGAATCATACAAGCACCCTCAAGCATCCTATCAAGCATTGCCACATATCATAGATGCTATTGATAGTCAATTCTACAATTATTACCAGTTATCAGAATATCACATCCCGTTTTAGAAAAACAGTTCAGAGGAACTCACCTCAATCAATCAAGTCAGTGATATCGTCTGCTCAGGTTCACTGCTATCAGGTATTATCCTATAAGCAAAATAACATTACTTAAGCTATATTCTAGCTAGTAACAACTTTAGGGATGATTCGTTATCTTTTCCTATTTGTTGGTTTTATTTGGGCACTTTCTTTTATCCTATGCCAACCCTTTGGTACAACCCTTACTAGTTGGCATAACTCGGGCTTTTCCATCATACCCGAGCCAACCCTCGGGGTTACCCAATACCTTCCCTAATGATAACCTTAAAGTCTAATAATAATAATAATAACAACTACAACACTAAAAATAACAAATAATAATACTAACTATAAAAATAAAAATAACAACTATAATAATAATAATAACTATAAAGATGATAATAATAATATTAATAATAACTATATTAATACTTATACCTACAATGATAATAATAATAATAATAACGACTATAATAATAATTAACATAACCTTAAACAAGGGCGTACCTGAAAACTATCTACGGCAATTTGATGTAGTCTCCACTACTCGCGCTCCTAGTCGCGCTCCTACTCGAGTACCAAAACGACTACTAGCAACACCCAACGGGGTATTGAACACTTGGGATTCTCTTTATATTAGAGCGTTCCCAAAGAAACTTATGTTCTAAATTCAACCTTAAGGCTTCTATTTATAAGGAGTTGAAAGGAGTTGAAAAGGTTTGAGAGGTGATGTGGGATGAGGAAGTTTCAAAGCAGTTCAAAGCGTCTGAAGGAATTGCAAACTCTTGCAATTGAAGTTTTATATATTATTATTTTATTATATATTATTATATTATTATAATTAATTCAGCTGCTTAACTTGTTTTTCTCTTATAACTTTTAACATATGGCATATTATGAAATTTCAAATATGTCGTTGTGACGAGCTTATTTTTCTCTACGAGTCAACCTAAGTTTCGTCAAAAACGGAGCAGGTTCGAATATAATATATTATTATTATATTCAAACGGTCTCTTGTAACATAAAAATTTCATCTAAAAACTTCAAACTTTAAATAGACAATTTACTCATTACTTACTCGTTTGACAATATATGAAATGCGAAGTTCATATGACCCAAACGCTCGGGTTGTTACAAGTGATGGGCAGTTTAGAGTCAGATAACATGGTTCTTGTAGCTTCAATAAGTGTCCTGTTTCTCCTCTCATCAACACCATTTTGCTAAAGAGTCCTGGGAGTACTATATTGTCTATTAATACCTTTTTCATCATAATATGCATCAAGGATTTGCTTCTTGAATTCAGTTCCTCGATCATATCTTATGAGTTTGACCTTATGATCACATTGATACTCAATTTTCAGAATGAAGTTCTTCAAGATCTCAAGGGTCTCATCCTTAGTTCTAAGGAAGAAGACCTAAGTGTATCTTGTAAAATCATCTGTGATCACCATACAATAAGAGGTCCTTCTTAAACTCATTACACTGGTAGGACCAAAGAGATCCATATGTAATAAGTGTAGGAGAGTAATGATTTAGTTTATTTCCTTTGGCTCGTTAGACACTTTGTGTTGCGTCCCTTTAAGGCATGCAACACAATGGTCATCACTTGTAAACCATTTCTTTAGCATTCCAGTTACCAAATCATTCTTAGTTAGTTATTCATGTTTATAAAGTTTACATGACACATTCTTTTATGCCAGAGTAAAGACTCATCATTGTTGGCTTTAGATAGAAAGCAAAAAACTTCTTCTAAAGGGGATGTTTCCAGCACGTCCATCTTGTTCATGTTCTCTTCCCTAGGTTCTCTGAGCAGGATATGATCTTGAGGAATGACCATGTCAGACTTTAGAACTATGCACTCATTATGTCTCTGATCATAAAATTAGGATACACTCAGAAGATTGTACCTAAGGTGCTTAACAAAGTTTACCTTTTTTATGCTGAGCTTACCATTTGTGACCCTACCCCTTCCTATGATATAACCACCTGAATATCCTCCAAAAGCAACTAGCCCTCCATCAATTCTCACAAAGGTTTGAAGCAAAGAGCCATTGCCTGTCATGTGTATAGAATATCCATTATCAATGATGCATACATTTCCTTTGGTCATTAGCTGTTCCTACATAGAAAGAGATGGTTAGTTACATTTGGAAACCCAAGCCTTGTTGGTCTTGGGAGTGCCAAAGTGAACTAAAGATAATGTAACAATAATTACTCTTGTATGCAAGCTTTGAGGATCATTTGCTGTTGTTGATAAAGAACTTCCAATCATATGGTCTTCCTTCATCTTCCACACCATCTTTGGAAAACTAGTCTTCATCTTTAATACTTTGAAAGTTTCGATGACTTCGGAAGTTTTAGAGATTGGAACTTTGGAAGATTTTACATCCACTGCAGCAGACATCAGTACTTCGAAAGCATTCATTTTTCCGAAACCAAATTTTCATGTGAAGATAAGTTTTCACTTATCTTATTCTTCACTTTGGAACTTCCAGGAGGAAGAGACTTCCTTCCGACGCTATTCTTCTCACACCTTTTCTTCTTAGTCATGTGGATAGTGCTTTTAGGATTGTAAATGCAATCCTTAGCAAAATAAGAAGTACTACCACACATGATGCATTCAGTTGATTTTCTTATGAGAGTCTTCTTCTGAGTAGAAGGCTGAGCTTGATCACTTTTCACTTCCATCTTCATCTTCACAGATGATGTAGCAGGCTTCTTAAGGTGAGTCTTGCTCTTCGAATTGGATGGTCTAGGCTGTGCAGTAGTGGTGTACCTTTGATTAGCCTTCCTCTCTTGACCAGGATGATTTGAACATGAACTAGCACTCATGGTACTAGAGTCCATGGTTGAGTATTCAGTCTTTACACCACTTCAAATTTAGCAAAAATAAAGACTTATTTTTTATTGGAGTTGAAAGTAGTCTTGATCTCTTGGGCTTTCTTTGATTTTCTTTTGGCTGCCATGATCAAGTTCTTACTCGCAGAATTGTTCATCTTTGGTTCTTTCCTTTCCTCAAGAGAATAGTGTCTATTCTTAAGATGATTCTCTTCATTCACTTTAGATCCATCCTTCACTATCTCTTTTTCATCATCATCTTCTTCCTGAATGGAATCTATAAGAGGCAGCTCATCTTGACAAGTTCCACACCTTGGAGGTCTTACTGAAAACAATGTATGTGGAGGAGCTATCTCACTTGAACCCAATCCTTGCCTATTCTGACAAAAAATATTTGCATGCATGGATGAAGATATGATGTTTTTGAAGTTTTTCTTTTCAAGAACACATTTTTCTACCTTAGATTTGCTGATCACAAGCTTATCCTGGCATTCTAAATTATTTTGGTAATGAGATCCTTTATTTGAGTCAGGTAATTTGTGTGCTCGTGTTTTAGAGTTGAAATGGTTTTCTCTAAATCTTTTATCCTAAGTTTATAATCATTTTCAGCTCTTTTAAAGTCAGCTTTTAAAATATTTAAGGACTCAATGTCAGATCTCACTTCCAAGTTGTAAGACCTATACATATTTACTTTAGCAATGCATTCAGTAGTACAAAGATGTTCTAATCCTTTGGCTTCTTCATGGTAAGCTACCAGTGCTTGGTTAGCAGAAACATCTTTTAACTGGAAGCTCCAGTCAAAGCCTCCCTCTTTAACAGCAACAACAACATGTTGTTTTGGTTGGCTAGGCATCTCAGGTCTAGGAGCACCAACAATGTAGTTTGGTCTGGATTGTGCTTGGCACCATTTGTTCTTGGTGCCTTGCACTCTCTAGTAAAGTGTCCATTTGGTTACAGTTGTAACACTTCACTTTGCTTTTATCCAGTCCAAACTTTCCACTGGATACATGAATTAGAAACTTTCTTCTTGTCCTCTTGTAGAACTTCTTGGCTCTGTGAGTAAGAAGAGCCATTTGCTGAACTATCTCCATGTACTCCAGGTCATATGGTGGATACAATCCAAGTCTTCAAAAGTGAAGAGAAAGTTGCCATAACTTTCATCAGCAGACACAAAGGCGTGAGCAGAGCTTGTCTCTTGGAATGGGATTTCTAGATGTAGCTCTCCCTTGGTGTCTCAGGAAAGGTGATAAAAGGACCCTTTTTGTGAGTTGTTAAGATGGAAATAAGTTATTGTTGTAGTTCTCTACTATCCTTTCAACCACATGTAGAGCTGAACTCTGCCGATTGTTGGAAGAGCTGCTTGATGGATTTTCCTTATTCATCTCCATCTGGTAGCCACTAAGGATACTTCAAGGTTGATGCAAACAAAGTAACCAAAGAGCTTCTAGCATGCATGCATGAAGTATAGAGTAGAATTACTTCGGAAGTTTTACACATCTCAGAGAAAATATTCTAAGTGTAAAATCTTTTGAAGCCAAACACCAAATCTTCTGAAACCAAAGATGAAGTCTTCTGAATATTCAAATACAAAGTCTTTTAAAGCCAAAAGACTGAAGACTGATTTCTTCCGAAGACAGAGAAGATATGCCATCTCTGATCACCTTTTGATAAATGCTAACAAACTTTCCGCTACCACTCTGAAGACTCACCAACTTATACAAGTTGGTGAAAAGGTCTATGCTTTGTTAACTATAGATTATGGTCTGTTGTCTGTAACATTCTACTTTGTACCTTTTATCATTTTTTGTAATATATTATGATGTGAGCTATGGTATGTCATAGTCACAAGTCAAAAGGCAATCTGCCTTTTGACTATACGTTGATCTTGTTGTCTCAATTAGTGTTTCCAACTAGCTTTCAAAGTATAGCCGGCTGTACAATATAGTATAAAGTATCTCAGGTTCTTGTGTTTATTTTTATGCCTTGTAACACTTGTAATAAAACTTGAGAGCAATATACATCATCCTTGAAAACCATACTTATTTTGTCCTTGTTCCTTGTTATGTGTTACAACCGGTCCCAAGGTCACTATTCTAAACCCTAATTTATTTGCATCATATCCCATCTTATGTGTACTAATAATAGAAACAATTTAATTATATCAAGAATGTTAGAATCACCAATTTCTATTTGATCCATTTTTATGATTCTACGCGATTTATGTGAATTTAGTCATTTTTAAGTCTTGCCTTTTTAGAAAACTTGTGACTGGGAATATTGATTAGTCACTCTAGCTAGAATACAAAGCCTTAATTGAAACAATTTAAAAGCATGCACACACTAAAACCCACGGCTAGACATGCATATCCATGCACAACAATTACCAACTAACTAAATATTACCATCTTATATTCTACATAATACTACAAAACAAATACCACATAATATTATTAGTCTACAATAAAATTTAAAAGAAAACCCCACTAGATGACAAAGGAATCAGCCACCCCTCACCACCAATCACCACCTTTGTCTACCACCACACTCCACCACCATCTCTTAACCACTCTTATCACATGAATTTCACTTTTGCAAAGACCACTCACTCCCTTCTACTCCCTCTTCTCTCTCCCTTTCTTGAACCCAGCTGAACCACCCTCACCCTCACGGTTTCAAGCTCCATTTCAGCCTCATCCAGCAGCAAAAATCGCGAAGCTACAACAACAACAATATCGGCCAACTCCAAACCGCAAGAAGGTGTCTCTTTGTGAAGCTTTTGGTGCTTGAATCTTACAAAACCGTGGACTCCAGCTCTTGTTCGAGATTCTCCAGCCCTATCCAAGGAGATTTCATCCATCCACGACCATCCACACCTTCTAAACCGTGAGATACATCAAGTGTAAGCTCACTATGTTCGGTTTTGGTCAGATCTTAAGCTTGTCTTCATTTTTCACCTAAAAACCTATCTTTTTCTTGTTGTAGCAGAAACATCTCACCCTCACTTTGTTCTTGAGGATTTACCAACTTTCTTGAAGGTATATCACAATATATAATGCTCATTCTAAGGGGTAGAACCCAATTTACCCCTTGAAAACCCTCTTTTTGTTGTTTTTGGCACCATCTAACTTGTGTATCTTGTAACCCTTCAAAAAAAAACGTGTAACCTGCATATTAATGGGTTTTAAGACTAATAGAAACTTGTTTTTAAAGTCTCAAATACTATACACCACCTACATGTGTTAAAAACATGCATTACACCTTGAGCAATACCTCTTGCTACTAGTAACAACCTCTTTTAGACACTTGTTGAAAACCCTCTTAAACAAGGGTCATCACCTGCTCAAAAATGATTTTTAGACAACCCAACAACCTGATTTTTAAGTTTGATGAAGTCTTGGTAATGAATAAACTCAAGTTACAATGATTTACACAAGTGTAATGGTCGGTTATGTCATTTTCTATGAATTTGAAGGCTATGGATGTGTAGAATGACTAGGCCATGATTTGGGACTGTTATTTCAGTAGGTTTTGATGAATATTAAAAGTTTAATATTATTTAATCTCTGGAACAAAGGATATGTTGTGTTTAGACCCATTTTGGTCACTTTCGGGACCCGAAAACAAGCTAAAATTACTTAAAAACAAGAAATATTAAACTATAAACTTTTTAAAGAGAATTCCAGGTTCATTAAGGATTAATAAAGTGTTCTGGAGTTAATGGGAATTTTTAGTGGTTAAAAGATAATTTAAATGGATTTTTAAGTGAAAACGGGTGCTAACCGGGAGACGTTTTTAGGAAAATCTAAGAAAAATGGATATAAGGTTAGAAATTATAAAAATCATGTTATTCTAGTAGGTTAAATGATAAAATAACTTTTAAAGTAGAAAGGTTGGTTAAACAAGCTTTAAAATGGTCAAACCCGGTTAAAAACGCGTTTTAACGGTTTAAACGTAAAAACGAGTCTTCCCACTACTAGGGGTAAATTTTGTGATTTAAAATGTTAGAAACTCATGAAAATGACTTTTAAAGTTTAGCTACTAGACCCAGACTCAAAAACATGAAAACCCATAGTCAACCATCTTAAACCCTTCGGTTTTACCGTAACCGGCAACGGTAAACGCGTAAATTATAAACCGAGCCCTTAAACTGAAAATTTGAGTATACATTCTTAAAATAAAGTTATATTAAGTTATTGTAACTGATTTTTGATTATAAGGGTCATCTAATACAAGAAACCAAACTTAAGGGTAGAAACTGTCAATTTGGAAACTTCAAGGGCTAAACTGTAAAATTTTGTTAAACTTCATAACCGACTACAATAAGCATCTTAGTCACTTTATTAGCATGTTTAACATATATTCTGAACTTATTAATGTAAAAACCCATAATTGTATGAGAAACCTTGACTTTCCATAAAAGGAAACTTTTATACAAACCCTAATCGAATCAAAGTCGAACCCGACCAACTAAGGCTTAGACACTCTTGATGCACCTTAAATAGGTTTAGAGCAGTAGCTAATCACTTAATATATTCATGTTAGGGTGCTAGACTTGAGACATTCCGGGCACACGAAGGATTTCTTTGCTTAACGTCTAAGGTGAGTTGTAGTGATCCCTTTTTACTACTGTTTTTGGGATGGAACATGCTCTTTGTTATGAACTATGATTGTGCTTTATTTGATGCTTGTATGTGGGACTTTTTGGATACCTGCTGATACTTATATCATGATTATTAATTCTTTTGTGAACCGCTTGTTTTATGTGAATAGATCTATTTGGGGAATCCCCACGCACAGTGGCTCCCGCTACAGGGAGGTACCCCACTGAGATCCTGAGGGGTCGTTTATGGCATGTAACAGGTTTTGAATAAGATACTATGGTGAACCATCCTAGCAGGAATGGTTCACTGTTCTGAGGCTTGGTTCTTTCCTTCGAGAATATCCGGTTAAACACAAGTTTAGAAGAGGCCAACCGGGGACCAAGTGAAGGGTTGATCGTGATATCCCACGATGACTGATACTAAAAATGATGTTTTTAAAATCAAATGAGATTTTCATAAACTTTCACACTTGATTCTAAAACCTTTACTGTGGACTTAAGAGTTCCTTTTATTGTTTTGAAACTTTAAGCACTTGGATTCACCAACTTTTTAGTTGACACAATTTTCTTTTGAGCATGTTTCAGGTAACCCGAGAAGACTCTTAGCTACTATGGAAGACTTAGACTCAACCCCGAGACCATGGCATTTGCTTGTGTGACAAAAATCATGACTTGAACAATCTGATTTAATGACTATTTTATTTCGTTGAACTATGTAAACATTTGGGGCTAGATCTGTTCCCAGCCCGATGACTGTTAAACTTTAATGCCATGTGATGTTCTCTCCCTTTGAGCTCCTATATTGGTTTGTTTCCGCTGCCATGTATGTTTGTTGCTAATCTGTGACGTCCCACCCTAGCGGGGCCCGGGGGTGTGACATTATGTCTCATACTTACTTGTGTTGTTAGCATCTTTAACTTAAACCTGGTTCCCTATTTGATCTGTTATGTGTTCTAACGCTCTCCTCATTATGGGACTGATTGTATTGACCATCACTTAAATGGTCCTGCATTTGGTAACATAGCTTTTCAGGCTCTTGATTGTAAGATCTGACCATATAAATCACTTAACAACTCAAATGGCAGCTCTCACTAAGGTTGATATAGAAACTGGTACTATGAAAAAGTCTCCACTAATCACTCCTGATGACTTTGATACTTGGTGCCAAAGAATGGAAGGCTTCATCAAGTCTCAAGATAGCAGGATGTGGGATCTATTATCTCTAAACTCATGTACCATGCACTTCTTCAGCTGCTGCTGGAGCTGGCATGATACCAAAGGAGGTGGTTGACTACTCTGAAGAAGACCGGAAGAAGATAGATGTAGGATAGATTGCCATGACTGCCCTCTAAACTGCTCTTCCAAACTCTAACTATAGAGGCTTTAAGAAGTGCAAAACTGCTAAGTAACTATGGCATGCACAGAAGCTTATGTATGATGGGTTTAATGAAGCTAAAGAAAGCAAGAAAGACCTCTTGAAGTAGCAGTTTGAGAACTTTACCTTCAAAACAGGTGAAACCATGACTCAATAATACTTCAGGTATGTTGAGATTGTGAATATTCTAATGGATGTTGGAGTAACTCTTGAGAAAAGGGATATTATGAGGAAGTTCATGTCCTCTCTTCCCAGACAATGGATACACTATTGTATGGTCATTAAGAGGACTGAAAACCACAAGACCCTTACTCTCACTAAGTTGTATGGTATTCTCAGTGGATACCTGATGGAGATGAACATGCAAAATCCATCTGCAACTCCAACAATCAGTAGAGTTTAGCCCTTCATATGGTTGAAAAGGATTGCAGAGAACCATAGCATCATCTCATCGCTACCCTGATAACTCACAAACGGGTCCTTTCATTACCTTCATAGAGACACCAAAGGAGAGCTACATCCAAGGAAGCCCATTTCAAGAGACAAACGCATGACAAGCCTTTGTTTCTGCTAATGAAAGTAGTGACAACTTCCTCTTCACCCTTGAAGACTTGGACTGCATCTATCCAGATAATCTGGAGTATATGGAGATAGTCCAAAATATGTCTTCTCTCACTCATAGAGCTAACAAGTTCTACAAGAGGACGGTGAGGAAGTTTCCTAGCAATGTATCCAATGGAAAGTTTGGGTTGGACAAGACCAAGATGAAGTGTTACAACTGTAACCAAATGGGACACTTTGCTAGGGAGTGCAAGGCACCAAGGAAAAATGGTGGGCAAGCACAACCCAGACCAAACTACATTGATGGAGCTCAACATTACTGGAAGGGGTAAGGTCGCAAATGGTAAACTCAACATTGAAAAGGTAAACATTGTCAAAGAGCTTGGGTACAATTTACTGAGTATATCCTAATTTTGTGATCATAGACACAACATTCTCTTCACTAAGCATGAGTGCATTATTCTCAACCCGAGGTGTTCATTCCTCAATAGCATATCCTGCATAGAGCCCTCAAGAAAGGGAACAAGTATAAGATGGATATGCAGGAAACATCTCTCTCAGGAGGAGCTTCTTGCTTTCTATCTAAAGCAAATAGTGATGAATCTTTTCTTTGGCATAAAAGAATGTGCCATGTAAACTTTAAGAACATGAATAAATTAATTAATAATGATTTGGTAACTGGAATGCCAAAGAAAGAGTTTACGAGTGATGATCACTATGTTGCATGCCTGAAAGGAAAACAACACAAGGTGTCTCACAAGACAAAATAAAAAGAACCCCATCACTATACCCCCTACACTTATTATACATGGATCTCTTTGGTCATAACAGTGTAAAGAGTCTAGGAAGGACCTCATACTGTTTGGTGATCACAGATGATTTCACAAGATTCACTTGGTTTTTTTTTCCTTAGAACTAAGGATGAGACTCCTGAGATCTTGAAGAACTTCATTCTAAAAATTAAGAATTAATGTGATCACAAGGTCAAGACCATAAGACGTCATCAAGGAACTTAATTCAAGAACCAACTCCTTGATATATTTTATGTTGAAAGGGTATTACAAGACAATATAGTGCTCCCAGGACTCCTCATCAAAATGGTGTTGCCGAGAGGAGAAACAAGACACTTATTGAAGCTGCAAGAACCATATTGTCCTACTCTAAACTACCCATCACCTTCTAGGCAAAGGCAATCAATACTACTTGCTATGAAAACATAGTTTTAGTAGTTAAGACTCATGGTAAGACTTCTTATGAGCTGGGGCATAAAGGGAGACCTTTTATTGGTTTTTTTTAGATCATTTGAACGTCCTTGCACCATCTTGAATACCAAAAATCAAGTAGCCAAATTTGCTCAGAAATCAGATGATAAACACTTCATTGGATATTCTTCACAAGCTAAGGCTTATAGAGTATACAATCTTAGAAACAGAGTAGTTGAAGAGTCAGCCAATATGACCGTCAATGAGCACACTCTCAGTATGAAAGGTTCTAGTCCTAATTGGTTGTTTGATCTTGATTTAGTTACCAACTGTTTTACCAAATCTTGTAAGAATGTTTTAATGTATATAGGTAACTTATCAGCAGGAGATCCTGACCCAAGATTTGAGCTAAGAAGAGCAAGCAAGAACACTACTTCAGCTCCAGTGGTAACTAACCCTGCAGATGGAGTTTCTATCAACATAACCATGACAAATTCAGCTAATATATCTGATGTGCCTACAAATTCCAGCTCAGAGGCACAAAACTCAAAGTAGGAGCTTCAAATGTAGGAGGAAATAGTGGTGGTGATAATGATAAAGAATTTCTTGATGCTGATAACCACTCTATGAAAGACAACATCAATGATGTAACACACTCATTGGATCAGGCTTCTCTTGATAAATGTGTTGATGTGGTGGGTGACACTCCATTACCAGATCTAAACTTCATAAATTTAGATCTATCTAATCAACTTGTTGTAATTCCTCAACTCAAGATCCATAAGTCACACCCCACCACAATCATCACTGGAGATGTTGACACAGGGGTGAGAACAAGGGGACAAACCTATAACAAAAATGTTTGTCTATACTTTTGCTTCTTATACTGGATAGAGTGAAAGAAGGTTGATAAGGCTTTAAAGGATGGAAGTTGGATTGAAGCAATGCAGGAGGAGCTGCTTCAATTTAAAAGGAAAAAGGGTTTGAACCTATGTCGTCTTCCTAAAGGAAGGACTACTATACGAACCAAATCGGTGTTTAGGAGCAACAAGGATAATAGAGGACTTGTCATCAAGAATAAGGCTAGACTAGTTGTTTAAGATTACATATAAGAAGAAGAGATAGACTACACAGATGTTTTTACTCCAGTGGCTAGACTTGAAGCTGTTAGAATATTCCTTACTTTTATGGCATCCAAGGATTTCAAGGTTTACCAACTTGATGTCAAGTCTGCTTTACTATATGGGGTGATTGATGTGGAAGTGTATGTTAAACAACCACATGGCTTTACAGACCCAGATCATCTTGATTATGTCTGCAAGCTTGATAAAGCACTTTATGGAATGCACCAAGCTCCAAGGAAGTGGTATGAGACACTATCTCAGTATCTCTGTTAGCATGGTTAAAAGAGAGGTACAATAGATGGAACACTCTTCATCAAAGGAACAGGGAATGACTTGATATTGGTTCTAGTTTATGCAGATGACATTATCTTTGGGTCAACTAATCAAAAGTTCTACAAAGACTTTGAGAAGCTGATGAAGAATAGATTTGAAATGAGTGCCATGGGGGAACTCAATTTCTTTCTAAGAATTCAAGTGAAGCAAGTTGATAATGACATCTTCATAAATCAGTTAAAGTATGTGCAAGACACACTTACAAGATTCAACATGACTGAATGTAAAGTTATAAAGACACCCATAGCTAGAAACCACTCCCGTGGACATGATCTTGAGGGGGAGTGTGTAGATGAACATCTCTATAGAGCTATGATTGAGTCTCTTATGTACCTCATAGCTAGTAGGCCTGATATCATGTTTGCCACATTCATTTGTGCAAGATATCAAGCCAACCCTAAGATGTCATACCTTGTTGCTGTCAAGAGGATTCTTAGATATCTCAAAGATGCTCCTAAACTAGGCCTCTGGTATCCAAAGAATTCTGACTTCAATCTGTATGCTAGTACAGATAGTGACTATGGTGGCTATAATATGTTTGCAAAGTTTGCATGTAGGGTATGTTAATTCCTTGGTGGAAGGATAGTCTTATGGTAATTTAAGAAATAATCATGTATGTCCGCATCAACTGCTGAAGCTGAGTACATTGCTGCGGCAAGGTGCTGTACTTAGGTGCTTTGGATTCAGAATCAGATGTTGGAGCAACTGGACTATGGATTCAACTTTAAAGAGACTCCAATCCATATAGACAACAACAGTGCTATCTCTATCATAAAGAATCATGTGCAGCACTCAAGGACAAAACACATCAACATTAGGTATCATTTAATTAGAGATAATTTTAAAAAGGGGTTGATAAAACTAGTCAATGTTAACACAAATGAACAATATGTTTATCCGTTCACAATGGCTTTTGATGAACAGAGATTTAAATATCTTGTATCGGCTATTGGGATGACTAACTTTGATTAGATTTTCTTAAACATAACTCAAGACTATTTCTAAAATATGTGTGTCCTAATTTGTCTATATCATCACTTACATAATCCCAGATTACTTTGGAAGAGACACTTTTCAAATGATATTTCTTAGAATTTTGGAAATTTTAGACATATTTTCTCTCGAAAGACATTAACTTGTCTTTGGAAGAACATTAAGTCTTCAAATCAAATAACTACTTATAATAAATTTATCTTTGGAATAAAGTTTAATATATCTTCCGAAGCTTAATATGTTATTAAGTACTTATATGTTTTTGAAGGACAATTTTCTTTCGAAAGCAATTAAGTATCGGAAGATTTATTCTCTTATGAATAAAACTTCCAAATTTTAATCTCTTCCGAAACCAAACATGTCTCAGAAGTGAAAATACTATAAATATTTTTCTTTTGAAGAAAAACTTCCACAAAGCTCAGGAATATCTTCCGAAGGTCAAATTGGCTTCGGAAGTTTTTATAAAACTTCCAAAGACAAATTCTCTTCGGAAGATTTTCGACTTCCAAGAAAACTATCTTTTTGGGCGCTTTTTCATAGGTAGGACCTACATCCAGATTTCAAAATTTATCCTTTTGTATTAACTTTGTCTCAAATCCATTTTATATATACCCTCAATGGGTCCCCCTCTTTCACTTTCCCCTTCATCTACAAATCTCTAACCTAAATTCACCCACAAACCGCCTTTGTTCTTATCTTCCTTCACTACAAAGTGACAGGATCTCAGCCTCTCGGTTGATCAATTAGATTATGTTTGCAGCGGATTTAGCACATTAATTAGCAATTAAAGCAAGAACATAAAAGATATTTCAATTAAAAGCATAAACATAGAGAGAGAAGAGTTCTGCGAAACAATAAATGTTCTATTGGTCGCACGTTTCGGCACGTTTCGGCACGTTTCGGCAATTAAAGCAGTATGGTTACCCATCCTTTTATAGGCGGCAAAAGGACGGGCAGATGTCCTTTTTCTGACATCACTGAATATTCAAATTACAGCTGACAAAACATAAAACTACTGAAGATGTCAACAGCTGACATCTTCTTACAAAAGTTCCTAAGTACTGACAAAAATAAACTACTGACACTATAACAGCTGAAGAACATGCTCTTCAGCTGTTGTACAACTACTGAAACAAAATAAACTTCGGAAAAAGAAAAACCACCACAACAACCTTCAGTTGTTGTGACAAACTCTGGGTCTTCGGTACTTGGTCTTCAGACTTGGCTTCGGAAGATGTAACAGCTTCGGAAGATATAACAACTGATGACTTCAGTAGATATCATCAGTTGTTGTCAGTCTTTTTCTTCAGACTTTGCTTCGGAAGATAGAACAGCTTCGGAAGATGTAACAACTGATGACTTCAGTAGATATCATCAGTTGTTGTCTTCAGTCTTTGTCTTCAGACTTTGTGCTTCGGAAGAAGATCTTCAGTTCTTTAGTTCTTTAGCTTTTGATACTCCAGTACTTGGTCTTCAGTACTTGAAGTCTTCAGTACTTGAATGATCAGTACTTCAGACTTCAGTACTTGGTCTTCAGTACTTTGGAGTCTTTAGCTGTTGTTCTTCAGTTCTTTGATCTTCAATCTTTGTTCTTCAGACTTTGTCATAATAGCTGAGGCTGGGGCTAAGATGCTCTCGAGTCTGACATTCAAGCAAGAGAACACAATAGCTGATGGGAGTCTTCAGATGTTCTCGAGTCTGACATTCAAGCAAAAGAACACTGTAACTGATGGGAGTCTTCAGCAGTTGTTGCAGTGACATGTGGGACTTAGAGGTTTTCCTGATCTTGGCTCATTGGTTCTTTTGGTCCAACAAACTCCCCCTGAACCAATGCAGCCAAAACCTCTAATTATTGGATGTCCCACTTATTGATGGCATAATGATTGGTCTATTTCCTTCTAGATCAGATTAGAAGTTGACCCAGATAAGCACTGGCCAGAGAGGTAGTCTCAAGTGTTTGTTTGGCTAAGTATGGATGGGAGCTCTGTCTTAGGGGATTGGACACAGAGTTGTTGTCCCATCCATGAGATCTACCTCCCATGTACAAGCCGGTAGGATTCTCGGGTGTAGGCCTGAAGAAAGATCATCTGCTCTTCTTTGGATAGATCTTCAGGCACACCATCAAACAATCCCTCCCGACCGTACAGCTCTGAGATGAACTTGACTGTCTTCCATTTTTGAGCTCAAGTGTTGTGGTTTGCCTTTATGCAAACTCATCAGGATGTTTACCCTCCAACAACAGGTTGAGCTCATTCCTATGGAAATTCTCAAACCTCTTATAGACCAGACCCTTCCTAACCACCCTATCATCTAGCATTGTAAAGGGTGATTGGCCGGCTCTATAGGCTTTCTCGAATTCCTCTACTATTTCCCAGGGTGTTATTACAAAAGCCACAGAGATCACTTCATCTACGATTCTCTTTAGTTGGCTCTTGTATCTCACAGGCATGTCCTTTTTGACTATCCTGTGAGACACCCTTGGGTCAGGCCAAGTTCTCACCTTTTCCTTTTCATATTGAAAGGTTTTCTTGAGGGTGAATAATCTCAGAGCTTCCTTTTGCATATTCATTATAGAGGTGGAAGCAGCATAGCATTTGTCAATGCTTTTCAGCATTTCCTCATCATATCGCTTTTGCTGCTCCTCCTCTTCTAATTTTACCCTCACAGTGTCCTGCTGTGAGGTGGGAGTGATGGTTTGTGGTTTGGCTTTGGGTAGAGGTATAACTGCTGAAATTGGCAGACTATCCTCCTCATCCTCCTCATCTTCATCTTGCAGCCTCAGCACCCTTCTCTTCTTCTTCAAGGGTGGATCATTGGCTGCGGATTTTGGTGGTAAAGGAGTTGGTTTGTGGGTTGTGGTTGGGTTGTTGGTGTGGGAATGTTGGCAGGCACTGCTAGTAACCTAGAGATAAGGGCTGGTTTGGTCTGTTTTACTAGCAGTGTCCTGTTCCCAGCACCTGCTTCAGAAAGGGCCTCTGCGACCAGTCCCTTAGTGAAATCACCAGCCGAACAGATCTTGGTGGTTATTGCCAAGAGTCTGTCCCTGGTCCATGCTTTTACATCAAGGACTGGCCTGCCCAGATACTTCGAAATGAATCTACTCATAGCCTCGAGTTTCTTTGATCCTCTTGGCTATAAGTAGACCATCGGTAGTTTATCTCCCTAGTTTCCATTTTCCTGATCTCCTGATCTAGCAGGGCAGTGTCCTTGTCAAAGCCTTGCTTGAACAGCTGAGCAATATAGTGCTCCCAGGACTCCTCATCAAAATGGTGTTGCCGAGAGGAGAAACAAGACACTTATTGAAGCTGCAAGAACCATATTGTCCTACTCTAAACTACCCATCACCTTCTAGGCAAAGGCAATCAATACTACTTGCTATGAAAACATAGTTTTAGTAGTTAAGACTCATGGTAAGACTTCTTATGAGCTGGGGCATAAAGAGAGACCTTTTATTGGTTTTTTTGGATCATTTGAACGTCCTTGCACCATCTTGAATACCAAAAAGCAAGTAGCCAAATTTGCTCAGAAATCAGATGTTAAACACTTCATTGGATATTCTTCACAAGCTAAGGCTTATAGAGTATACAATCTTAGAAACAGAGTAGTTGAAGAGTCAGCCAATATGACCGTCAATGAGCACACTCTCAGTATGAAAGGTTCTAGTCCTAATTGGCTGTTTGATCTTGATTTAGTTACCAACTGTTTTACCAAATCTTGTAAGAATGTTCTAATGTATATAGGTAACTTATCAGCAGGAGATCCTGACCCAGTATTTGAGCTAAGAAGAGCAAGCAAGAACACTACTTCAGCTCCAGTGGTAACTAACCCTGCAGATGGAGTTTCTATCAACATAACCATGACAAATTCAGCTAATATATCTGATGTGCCTACAAATTCCAGCTCAAAGGCACAAAACTCAAAGTAGGAGCTTCAAATGTAGGAGGAAATAGTGGTGGTGATAATGATAAAGAATTTCTTGATGCTGATAACCACTCTATGAAAGACAACATCAATGATGTAACACACTCATTGGATCAGGCTTCTCTTGATAAATGTGTTGATGTGGTGGGTGACACTCCATTACCAGATCTAAACTTCATAAATTTAGATCTATCTAATCAACTTGTTGTAATTCCTCAACTCAAGATCCATAAGTCACACCCCACCACAATCATCACTGGAGATGTTGACACAGGGGTGAGAACAAGGGGACAAACCTATAACAAAAATGTTTGTCTATACTTTTGCTTCTTATACTGGATAGAGTGAAAGAAGGTTGATAAGGCTTTAAAGGATGGAAGTTGGATTGAAGCAATGCAGGAGGAGCTGCTTCAATTTAAAAGGAAAAAGGGTTTGAACCTATGTCGTCTTCTTAAAGGAAAGACTACTATACGAACCAAATCGGTGTTTAGGAGCAACAAGGATAATAGAGGACTTGTCATCAAGAATAAGGCTAGACTAGTTGTTTAAGGGTACATATAAGAAGAAGAGATAGACTACACAGATGTTTTTACTCCAGTGGCTAGACTTGAAGCTGTTAGAATATTCCTTGCTTTTATGGCATCCAAGGATTTCAAGGTTTACCAACTTGATATCAAGTCTGCTTTACTATATGGGGTGATTGATGTGGAAGTGTATGTCAAACAACCACATGGCTTTACGGACCCAGATCATCTTGATTATGTCTGCAAGCTTGATAAAGCACTTTATGGAATGCACCAAGCTCCAAGGAAGTGGTATGAGACACTATCTCAGTATCTCTGTTAGCATGGTTAAAAGAGAGGTACAATAGATGGAACACTCTTCATCAAAGGAACAGGGAATGACTTGATATTGGTTCTAGTTTATGCAGATGACATTATCTTTGGGTCAACTAATCCAAAGTTCTACAAAGACTTTGAGAAGCTGATGAAGAATAGATTTGAAATGAGTGCCATGGGGGAACTCAATTTCTTTCTAAGAATTCAAGTGAAGCAAGTTGATAATGACATCTCATAAATCAGTTAAAGTATGTGCAAGACACACTTACAAGATTCAACATGACTGAATGTAAAGTTATAAAGACACCCATAGCTAGAAACCACTCCCGTGGACATGATCTTGAGGGGGAGTGTGTAGATGAACATCTCTATAGAGCTATGATTGAGTCTCTTATGTACCTCATAGCTAGTAGGCCTGATATCATGTTTGCCACATTCATTTGTGCAAGATATCAAGACAACCCTAAGATGTCATACCTTGTTGCTGTCAAGAGGATTCTTAGATATCTCAAAGATGCTCCTAAACTAGGCCTCTGGTATCCAAAGAATTCTGACTTCAATCTGTATGCTAGTACAGATAGTGACTATGGTGGCTATAATATGTTTGCAAAGTTTGCATGTAGGGTATGTTAATTCCTTAGTGGAAGGATAGTCTTATGGTAATTTAAGAAATAATCATGTATGTCCGCATCAACTGCTGAAGCTGAGTACATTGCTGCTGCAAGGTGCTATACTTAGGTGCTTTGGATTCAGAATCAGATGTTGGAGCAACTGGACTATGGATTCAACTTTAAAAAGACTCCAATCCATATAGACAACAACAGTGCTATCTCTATCATAAAGAATCATGTGCAGCACTCAAGGACAAAACACATCAACATTAGGTATCATTTAATTAGAGATAATTTTAAAAAGGGGTTGATAAAACTAGTCAATGTTAACACAAATGAACAATATGTTTATCCGTTCACAATGGCTTTTGATGAACAGAGATTTAAATATCTTGTATCGGCTATTGGGATGACTAACTTTGATTAGATTTTCTTAAACATAACTCAAGACTATTTCTAAAATATGTGTGTCCTAATTTGTCTATATCATCACTTACATAATCCCAGATTACTTTGGAAGAGACACTTTTCAAATGATATTTCTTAGAATTTTGGAAATTTTAGACATATTTTCTCTCGAAAGACATTAACTTGTCTTTGGAAGAACATTAAGTCTTCAAATCAAATAACTACTTATAATAAATTTATCTTTGGAATAAAGTTTAATATATCTTCCGAAGCTTAATATGTTATTAAGTACTTATATGTTTTTGAAGGACAATTTTCTTTCGAAAGCAATTAAGTATTGGAAGATTTATTCTCTTATGAATAAAACTTCAAAATTTTAATCTCTTCCGAAACCAAACATGTCTCAGAAGTGAAAATACTATAAGTATTTTTCTTTTGAAGAAAAACTTCCACAAAGCTCAGGAATATCTTTCGAAGGTCAAATTGGCTTCGGAAGTTTTTATAAAACTTCCAAAGACAAATTCTCTTCGGAAGATTTTCGACTTCCAAGAAAACTATCTTTTTGAGCGCTTTTTCATAGGTAGGACCTACATCCAGATTTCAAAATTTATCCTTTTGTATTAACTTTGTCTCAAATCCATTTTATATATACCCTCAATGGGTCCCCCTCTTTCACTTTCCCCTTCATCTACAAATCTCTAACCTAAATCCACCCACAAACCGCCTTTGTTCTTATCTTCCTTCACTACAAAGTGACAGGATCTCAGCCTCTCGGTTGATCAATTAGATTATGTTTGCAGCGGATTTAGCACATTAATTAGCAATTAAAGCAAGAACATAAAAGATATTTCAATTAAAAGCATAAACATAGAGAGAGAAGAGTTCTGCGAAACAATAAATGTTCTATTGGTCGCACGTTTCGGCACGTTTCGGCACGTTTCGGCACGTTTCGGCAATTAAAGTAGTATGGTTACCCATCCTTTTATACGCGGCAAAAGGATGGGCAGATGTCCTTTTTCTGACATCACTGAATATTCAAATTACAACTGACAAAAACATAAAACTACTGAAGATGTCAACAGCTGACATCTTCTTACAAAAGTTCCTAAGTACTGACAAAAATAAACTACTGACACTATAACAGCTGAAGAACATGCTCTTCAGCTGTTGTACAACTACTGAAACAAAATAAACTTCGGAAAAAGAAAAACCACCACAACAACTGAAGAAGACTTCTTCAGTTGTTGTGACAAACTCTGAGTCTTCAGTACTTGGTCTTCAGACTTGGCTTCGGAAGATGTAACAGCTTCGGAAGATATAACAACTGATGACTTCAGTAGATATCATCAGTTGTTGTCAGTCTTTTTCTTCAGACTTTGCTTCGGAAGATAGAACAGCTTCGGAAGATGTAACAACTGATGACTTCAGTAGATATCATCAGTTGTTGTCTTCAGTCTTTGTCTTCAGACTTTGTGCTTCGGAAGAAGATCTTCAGTTCTTTAGTTCTTCAGCTTTTGATACTCCAGTACTTGGTCTTCAGTACTTGAAGTCTTCAATACTTGAATGATCAGTACTTCAGACTTCAGTACTTGGTCTTCAGTACTTTGGAGTCTTTAGCTGTTGTTCTTCAGTTCTTTGATCTTCAATCTTTGTTCTTCAGACTTTGTCATAACAGCTGAGGCTGGGGCTAAGATGCTCTCGAGTCTGACATTCAAGCAAGAGAACACAATAGCTGATGGGAGTCTTCAGATGTTCTCGAGTCTGACATTCAAGCAAGAGAACACTGTAACTAATGGGAGTCTTCAGCAGTTGTTGCAGTGACATGTGGGACTTAGAGGTTTTCCTGATTTTGGCTCATTGGTTCTTTTGGTCCAACAAACACCCCCTGAACCAATGCAGCCAAAACCTCTAATTATTGGATGTCCACTTATTGATGGCATAATGATTGGTCTATTTCCTTCTAGATCAGATTAGAAGTTGACCCAGATAAGCACTGGCCAGAGAGGTAGTCTCAAGTGTTTGTTTGGCTAAGTATGGATGGGAGCTCTGTCTTGGGGGATTGGACACAGAGTTGTTGTCCCATCCATGAGATCTACCTCCCATGTACAAGCCGGTAGGATTCTCGGGTGTAGGCCTGAAGAAAGATCATCTGCTCTTCTTTGGATAGATCTTCAGGCACACCATCAAACAATCCCTCCCGACCGTACAGCTCTGAGATGAACTTGACCTGTCTTCCATTTTTGAGCTCAAGTGTTGTGGTTTGCCTTTATGCAAACTCATCAGGATGTTTACCCTCCAACAACAGGTTGAGCTCATTCCTATGGAAATTCTCAAACCTCTTATAGACCAGACCCTTCCTAACCACCCTATCATCTAGCATTGTAAAGGGTGATTGGCCGGCTCTATAGGCTTTCTCGAATTCCTCTACTATTTCCCAGGGTGTTATTACAAAAGCCACAGAGATCACTTCATCTGCGATTCTCTTTAGTTGGCTCTTGTATCTCACAGGCATGTCCTTTTTGACTATCCTGTGAGACACCCTTGGGTCAGGCCAAGTTCTCACCTTTTCCATTTCATATTGAAAGGTTTTCTTGAGGGTGAATAATCTCAGAGCTTCCTTTTGCATATTCATTATAGAGGTGGAAGCAGCATAGCATTGGTCAATGCTTTTCAGCATTTCCTCATCATGTCGCTTTTGCTGCTCCTCCTCTTCTAATTTACCCTCATAGTGTCCTGCTGTGAGGTGGGAGTGATGGTTTGTGGTTGGCTTTAGGTAGAGGTATAACTGCTGAAATTGGCAGACTATCCTCCTCATCCTCCTCATCTTCATCTTGCAGCCTCAGCACCCTTCTCTTCTTCTTCAAGGGTGGATCATTGGCTGCGGATTTTGGTGGTAAAGGAGTTGGTTTTGTGGGTTGTGGTTGGGTTGTTGGTGTGGGAATGTTGGCAGGCACTGCTAGTAACCTAGAGATAAGGGCTGGTTTGGTCTGTTTTACTAGCAGTGTCCTGTTCCCAGCACCTGCTTCAGAAAGGGCCTCTGCGACCAGTCCCTTAGTGAAATCACCAGCCGAACAGATCTTGGCGGTTATTGCCAAGAGTCTGTCCCTGGTCCATGCTTTTACATCAAGGACTGGCCTGCCCAGATACTTCGAAATGAATCTACTCATAGCCTCGAGTTTCTTTTGATCCTCTTGGCTATAAGTAGACCATCGGTAGTTTATCTCCCTAGTTTCCATTTTCCAGATCTCCTGATCTAGCAGGGCAGTGTCCTTGTCAAAGCCTTGCTTGAACAGCTGAGCAATGGCAGAATCCATTGATTTGCTGTGTTCAGCATCAGCCTCCTTGACAATGGCTGCTAGATCAGAGTCAGCCACCATCTTCCCTCCTCTCCCTTTTTCTTATCAGTGAAACTGAAATCCTTTTGGATGTCAGCCACTTCTATTTGCTCAACCTCCCTCTCTTTCCTCTTCCCTTTCTCCCTCACCTTCCTAGTCTCCACAACCAACTCCCTCTCAACCACCACCTCTTTCTCTGCCTCTACCTCCTCCTCACCCCTCTTCCTCTTGACTTGCACTGATGTCTCCCCCTTTTTGGGTGCATTGGTTGGGGTTTGACTATCAGCAAGTGCCTTAGAAATGGCAACCTCCACCATGGGTTGGATGTATGTGGGAAGCCTCTCATCAAGGGTTTAAATGACTAAGTCTTTAAGCATGGGTGTGATGAGAGGTAGGGATTTTTGGAGGATAGCATCCAGCTGCTCAGGGGGGTTCTGACCCTGAGAGCTAGTGCTAGAAGCAGGGGCTGGTGGCCGAGTTTGTGGGAGTGGCTCAGTGTTTATGAGACCTTCGGGTGAAAGTGCCATCTGTAGGGTAGTGGTGGCAGATGGACTTCTATCCTGAGTCATTTGAGCAAGAAGCTCTTTGAGTCTGCTTATCTCATCCTCTAGGATAGTGTTTTGAGCGACTACATCATAGAAGAAGCTCAGGTCATCATCAGCATGAGCTGAATCACCTGACCTCCTGACATTGTCAGGATGTACATGTCCTGAGTGTGGCTCAGTAATGACATGTGCCCCTTGTTCATGGTACTGGGGACTTCTGGCCTCCGGATTGGATCCATCATCGGCCATTTCCTCTGGTGAGGTCTTAGTGATGTTACCAGCTGCACCCTGCTCAGATGTTGATGCAGGGGAAGTGGCAGCCTCACCAGATTGTTCTATCTCCCTAGCCACACTGGGAGATTGAACTGATTCTCTGTGTTGTGGGCTCCCATCGGCACTTGTACCCACCCCCTCTTCGGTTGGAGTCTCCCCAGGTGTAATAGGTTTCTGGGGAGAGGGTGGAGTGCTCAGATCGGTCAGCACTTTGGCTATTGCCAATGTTGGGCTTAGTGGGGCGGTCTCATCAGTAGATGGGCTAGAAGCAGTGTGCACATAGGGAGGACTGTGCTCTTCAATGGTAGTCTTCTCAAGTGAGATAGACCCCAGTAATGTGGTTGCCCCAATGTTGGTTGCATCAGGCTCCTGATGAGAGGAAGCCTGTGCGGTTGTGGTGGGTGGAGTCGTGGTACCTGCTGGGAGAATCGAACCAGCAGGCACATCCTGCCTTTGTGTTGCAGGGGCATCCTCAGGGGACTCATCTCCCTGAGTAGCCTTTTTGGGCTTCTATTTGGCTTTTGGCTTGGTGGGGACTGTGGATTTGGAGGTGGAGGCTGTGGGTTCCTGCTGCGTGGGTTTTCGCAGCCGGCCAGTCTGTTTGAGTGTGTGGTCAGTGTTGTGCCTGGAGTATACCTCGGCTTGAACAGCCATGGCAGGGACCCCAGTGCCAACTAGTCCCTCAGCCTGAAGCTGGTTTTCGATCATCGCCATTATGAACCGTGGATACAAGTTCCAACGATTAGAAAAAGGTTTTGTGGCCATGTCCTTGAGTTCCAAAAATAAAATATCAGTAAAATTTAGAGGTTGTATCTCAAGGATAGAATACAATACCTGTTGCCACCTTGTGGACATCTGGTCCCACGAAGAGGTTTTGGGAGCCAGACACACGTTCACCATGTGGAAGATCAGTCGTTGAGGGTCAGGGAAGTGTTTCTTCAACAAGGTGGAGGCGGAGAGGTTACCCTGGTAGTCATGGGATGTGAATGAGAGATCCAAGGTACCTTTGGGGTAGGAAGTTGGGTGAGTGGCATCCTCCAGCTCTAGGGTTTGGCGTAGGGTAGCTGGAGTGATAACCACGGGTTGGCCGTTGACGGAGGACCGGAGAGAGACCTCGCCATCCTGCTCTCCGGTTTGGACGGTTACATTTGTCCAAACTCCGCCAAGGAGTCGGTGTATATAGTGGGGTTCAGGAGAAAAGCCGTTTTGTAGGGTGAGTCGTTCATAAGATCTACGGCTTGGTGGAACTTAGGCCATAATGGCGATTTTGTAAGATGGGCGACACAGTTGTGTCGAGGTTTCAGTTGCATGGTCGCCATTAATGGTGTATGGAAATTTCAGAGGTTGGAAGGATTAGGGCAAGTGGAGTAAATGCTCTGAAGGTGGGGTATTTATAGGGTAGGCCAAAGGTTGAAAGGAAACTACTGAAGGTTTTGGTGTCAGTTATCAGTTGTTGTAACGACTGATGACGTGGTTTTAACCTTCAGTGGTTGTAACATCTGAGGACTTGGTATTAGTCTTCAGTAGTTGAAACTACTGAGACCTTGGTGTTGTCCTTCAGATGTTTTAAACGTCTGAAGAGTTACTGTAAGTCATCAGTAGTTATGAACTACTGATGACCTAGTATTCTTCTTCAGACGTTGGAACAACTGAAGACTTGGTGTTAGCCTTCAGTAGTTGTAAACTACTGAGATCAGTAGTTGTGAACTACTGAAGACATGGTATTGCTTCAGTTGTTGTAAACAACTGAGGACTTGGTGTTAGCCTTCAGTAGTTGTGAACTACTGATGTCAGTAGTTGTGAACTACTGAAGACATGGTTTTGTCCTTCAGTTGTTTGTGTATGAAACAGCAGCTGTTGTTATCAGCTGATGAAAAATTACTCATCAGCTGTTTCCATCAAATCAGTTGTTTCATACTAGCCTCCACACTTACTCATCAGCTCTTTGGCTGACTTTCAGATGTTTCATCGACCCTTCAGCTCTTGTGAATATTTATGCCTTCAGCTCTTGTGATCAGATGTTCACAAGTGCTGATGAAATATTCTTCAGAGCTGGTGAACAAATTTTATCTTCAGTATTTGTGTAAGATTACACATCAGTACTTATGAGCAAAATTTGTTCTTCAGTACTTATTTATTTGAAAATCATACATCAGTAGTTGTAATCCACCTTACTACATCAGTTGTTTTTCAATAAATAATGTACATCAGTACTTTGAGTCATTTTAGTCTTCAGTAGTTGTGAAAGAGCTGAAGACTAATTACTCATCAGTACTTGTATTTGACCTTTGCTCTTCAGTAGTTGTGAACTAAGAGTACCAGCATAGGTCAAATCAATCAAGCTGCAGCATACCAAGCCTTAGTACCAAATTCTGGAATGTGGCACTATCTAGAGGCTTAGTAAAAATGTCTGCAAGCTCATCAGCACTAGGCATAAACTTAGGATCAATCAGACCTTTCTCATAGCAATCCCTGATAAAATGATGTCTGATCTCAATATGTTTGGTCCTTGAGTGCTGGACTGGATTCTTAACAATACAGAGAGCTGAAGCACTATCCATTAATAATGGAGTCTTAGTCTCAGTAATGCCATAATCCAAAGTTGGTTCTGAAGCCAGAGTATCTGAGAGGTACAACTTGCAGCAGCAATATACTCAGCTTCAGCAGTAGATGTAGCAATTGATGTTTGTTTCTTACTCTGCCAAGAAACTAAACAATTGCCTAGGAATTGGCAACCACCAGAAGTGGATTTTTTGGTGACTTTACATCCTGCATAGTCACTATCAGAGAAAGCAACTAATTTGCAAGAATGCCCAGCTGAATAACAAAGACCTAGTGATTGGGTATCTTGCAGATATCTAAAGATCCTTTTGACTGCAATCAAATAGGATTCTTTAGGTGGAGCCTGAAATCTAGCACAAGCACATGTTGAAAACATGATGTCTGGTCTAGAAGCTGTAAGGTACATCAAGGACCCAATCACACATCTGTAAAGGGTTTCATCAACCGCTTTACCTTTCTGATCTACATCTAGTTGTGTGATGCTGCTCATGGGAGTAGAACAGGGCTTACAGGATTGTAAAGAACTGACTCTGATCTAGCAGCCCTTGTCAAGGAGGCTGATGCTGAACACAGAAAATCAATGGATTCTGCCATTGCTCTGCTGTTCAAGCAAGGCTTTGACAAGGACACTGCCCTGCTAGATCAGGAGATCAGGAAAATGGAAACTAGGGAGATAAACTACCGATGGTCTACTTATAGCCAAGAGGATCAAAAGAAACTCGAGGCTATGAGTAGATTCATTTCGAAGTATCTGGGCAGGCCAGTCCTTGATGTAAAAGCATGGACCAGGGACAGACTCTTGGCAATAACCACCAAGATCTGTTCGGCTGGTGATTTCACTAAGGGACTGGTCGCAGAGGCCCTTTCTGAAGCAGGTGCTGGGAACAGGACACTGCTAGTAAAACAGACCAAACCAGCCCTTATCTCTAGGTTACTAGCAGTTTTCTTCCTAGTGCCTGCTTTCCTGGTATCCTCTCTAGCTGTCTTCAAACCTTTCCTACTGTTAGTTTTCTTCTCTTTAGTGCTAACAGTATTTGAGGTTTGAACTTCAGATGTTTTCACTTGCTCTCCAGTACCTTCAGTACTTCTAGTGACAACTCCTGAGTTGATCAGCCTTTTGGTCATATGACAGTCAGCATTTGAACCATTGTAAATGCTGACATCTATCTCTGAAGATGCTGATTTAGAGGATAGTAGGTCACATGATGAGAAGGATTGATTATTGCTCTCCTCATCAGATTCAAATTCTGCTCTTGAAATGAAATCTGTGGGAGGAGCAGTGTGATTATAACCAATGCCAAACTTCACATTGGAAGCTGATTGCTTGCTAAGAAGCATTTCAAAACCCTTGCATGATTGCACCCATCGATCACACTCAACTTGGGTGGTTGCAAGAGTTTCCTTGAGGTCTTTGTACTTCTCTAGAAGTACATCTTCCCTAGCTTAGCATCTTTGATTTGGCATTTAAGCTTGTAGATCTCATCATTTTTATCTTTTAGAACAACCTCAAAATCAGCTTTTCTTTTGGAAATAGTGTGCTCAAGCTCAAGATTTTTATCTATTAAAGCTACATTTGCTTCTCTAATAGAAGCAAATGCTGCTATGCATGACTCTGAACAAAGCTTGGCTTTTGCCTCAGTGGATACCTGAGATGAGGCATTAGATGATGACCCTTCAGCAGAATCAAGGGCCACCAGAGCAAGATTTCCAAAAGGTTGATCACCACCATGTTGACCAGCACCTTGGAGTAGTGGTTCCTGACCAGATAGCTCTTCTGGTAGACTACTCCAGTCAACAGCAGTTGGGGTCAAAAAGCTTTGTTGTTGAGGTTGTGTGTGATGATGAGATTGGGAAGATTGGGGCTCTGGAAGAGCATGAGGTGGTTGAGCCGAGGGTGCTTGAGTTTGACCAGACTGAGGCATGTAGTAACAGGGGTAAGGATATGGCATATGACCCTGTGGCACAAAATAAGCAGGTGGTGCTTGTGCCTGAGATGGATGGGAAGAACTGTAGGAAGGTTGCCCTTTGTGCTGTGAGCTATTGCTGGGAAAAGTCACAAAGGGTGCAGATGAGTTAGATCCAGATGATCTACACTCTCTTGCAAAGTGTCCAAGCCTTTGACACTTGTGACACCTCAACTTGCTCTTGTCAAATCCAACTTTGGTTTTGCCAGAGAGTCCTGGGAATTTCCTACCAGTTCTTTTGTAGAACTTCTGAGAGTGGATATTTATCATTGCCATTTGGTTCAAAATATCCATCTCTTCCAGATCATCATCTGGAATGCCCTTCAAATCCTCCATCAGAAAACACAAATTGTCACCACCACCTCCTGAACTACTAACACCAACAATGCTTGTTCTGAGTTGGTAGAGAAATCAATATGCTCATCATAAGAACTTTCTGATGAAGCATATTCTGACTCATGAATTATCAAGGCAGCATTACCTTGGACAAAGTCATCAGCGAGCTTGCCAGAAGAGGACAGCTTCCTCTTTTGCTCTATCTCTCTCTCAAAAGTGAGCAACTTCCCATGAAGTTGGGTGAGAGATAGAGTTTCCAGATCAGCACTGGAGCGTAGGACAATGGTATATGTGTCCCATCTCTCAGGCAGTGACCTGAGGAACCTGTTGTTCATCTGGATTTTGGAGTACTCTGTTTGACCATCTTTAGCTCAGAGATCAAACAAGAGAACCGCTCATATTGCTGGGTCAGAGTCTCACCATTCCTATATGAGAATGTCTCATATTGTTGGGCGAGGATTTCCCTATTGTTTGCTAAGACCGAATCAGTTCCTCCAAATTGTTCCTTTAGAGCAACCCATTGGTCATGAGCAGACTCATGATGCAAGAGCCCTGAATATATCTCGTTTGGAATGGCCATGGCTAAAATTCCATGGGCTCTAGCATCAATTTCGAACAGCTTTAGATCTTCGTCCGAGCATTGTTCAGGTTTCTTCGCAACCTGTTCATTAGATTCCGGGACGCTCACCATAGGCTTGTATGGCCCATGCACCACTGACTTCCAACAACCAGCACTGTTGACAGCCAAGTGGTGTAGCATACGTCTTTGCCATATGTTATACTCGTTCCTAACCAGCATCGGAGGCTTGGTTATGGAACCAGTATTATGAGGATCATTGGTTGGTGTTGTCATCTCAGGTTTTAGTCAAAAACAAGTTTAAACACGACAAACGTAACTCAAAACCACCAAAAGACCTCAAGATTTTGGCCGGAAACAGCAGAAACTCACTCTCTATGTCTAATTCTTTCAAATTGCTAATTCGATCAAACTGAGAGATCAAAAGAGCAGTTTCAAATGATCAATAGTGAAATCGATCAATGATTAACCAGCTCTGATACCATTTGACAGGATCTCAGCCTCTCGGTTGATCAATTAGATTATGTTTGCAGCGGATTTAGCACATTAATTAGCAATTAAAGCAAGAACATAAAAGATATTTCAATTAAAGCATAAACATAGAGAGAGAAGAGTTCTGCGAAACAATAAATGTTCTATTGGTCGCACGTTTCGGCACGTTTCGGCACGTTTCGGCACGTTTCGGCAATTAAAGCAGTATGGTTACCCATCCTTTTATAGGCGGCAAAAGGATGGGCAGATGTACTTTTTCTGACATCACTGAATATTCAAATTACAACTGACAAAAACATAAAACTACTGAAGATGTCAACAGCTGACATCTTCTTACAAAAGTTCCTAAGTACTGACAAAAATAAACTACTGACACTATAACAGCTGAAGAACATGCTCTTCAGCTGTTGTACAACTACTGAAACAAAATAAACTTCGGAAAAAGAAAAACCACCACAACAACTGAAGAAGACTTCTTCAGTTGTTGTGACAAACTCTGAGTCTTCAGTACTTGGTCTTCAGACTTGGCTTCGGAAGATGTAACAGCTTCGGAAGATATAACAACTGATGACTTCAGTAGATATCATCAGTTGTTGTCAGTCTTTTTATTCAGACTTTGCTTCGGAAGATAAAACAGCTTCGGAAGATGTAACAACTGATGACTTCAGTAGATATCATCAGTTGTTGTCTTCAGTCTTTGTCTTCAGACTTTGTGCTTCGGAAGAAGATCTTCAGTTCTTTAGTTCTTCAGCTTTTGATACTCCAGTACTTGGTCTTCAGTACTTGAAGTCTTCAGTACTTGAATGATCAGTACTTCAGACTTCAGTACTTGGTCTTCAGTACTTTGGAGTCTTTAGCTGTTGTTCTTCAGTTCTTTGATCTTCAATATTTGTTCTTCAGACTTGTCATAACAGCTGAGGCTGGGGCTAAGATGCTCTCGAGTCTGACATTCAAGCAAGAGAACACAATAGCTGATGGGAGTCTTCAGATGTTCTTGAGTCTGACATTCAAGTAAGAGAACACTGTAACTGATAAGAGTCTTCAGCAGTTGTTGCAGTGACATGTGGGACTTAGAGGTTTTCCTGATCTTGGCTCATTGGTTCTTTTGGTCCAACACAAAGCTATCTCACAAATGGCTAACCTTGATCATAGAAACCAACAAAATTTTTCTATGCATTTACATAGGCAACACAATCAGGTTGCCCTGTTGAACTCTGAGAATGATCCTGGTTTCTTATAAGTTTATCAATTCTTGATTCTATCCAACTACTTCACCTCCCTCACCATAGATCCTCCACTTTATAAAGATCAACTCTTGAAGTCTTAGAGGACCTGCGAAAAGGTCACCATGGATGGGGAGAAGGCACTAGTTGCCACATTGTAAGGGAGGACAATCTTCATCACTCCAGCCTCCATTAACACTCATATTAGGTTGGATGATGTAGAAGGTGACTTGTCTTTCCCAAAGTTTGCTGTCAACCACTCCTTCAGGTAAATGAGCTATGAAGTTGATTACTCTGTAAGAACCTTTAGAAATGGAAAGGTCTCCTCCTAGTATTAGTATCTCCTCCATGTTGTCATCAATTGTCTATCTAACAAGCATGGAGGATGGGACCAAATTCCTTAAGACCTTTCCTACATATTCCATTAGATGGTTCAGGGGGTCAAGTTCAGGCACTCTCCGTTTATATATACAAATTTACTTGCTAACTTGGACTCCTTAGAATATTACATGTTCCCTAGATATATCCAGTATATTCTTAACTATGAACTGGGCTCACAGTTAAAGGGAACGGGTAACGTTCTAAAAATAGGACAGATGAAGCATGGTATATTCAAAACTATTGAAAGCCTACTGTGGGCTTCTCAGGGGCAGAAACAGATCTCGTCCCAAATATGTTAGAGCTCATTGCTTAAGGTGACAACCTAGCAACACCAGCTAGTGTTGAACCCACGCCTTTTACTTCTCAACCACCCAAACAGCCTCAAATAACCATCATCTACACAAGAAAATCCAAACGAACCCCTGCACAATCTACTCATCTTATGTAGGCCCCCATATCCTCACCTATGTAGTAGGAAGTGGATACTAGAGCTCCTACTTCCCTTGAGGAGCAAACCACTCCCATCTCACCAAGAATCAATGTTTAGGTTCCTCAGGCTCAGCCTGATGAGCTCACAACCCCTACATCCTTAAGCCTTCACTCAGAGTCTCAAAACTCTAGTGACAACCTTCAGGAGAAATTTTCCATCCCCAACCATTATACCTTAACCAACCCATACCCAACCTAGAATTCTATGATGATAAAGACATAGGATTCAGTGAGTACCATGAGTCACTTTTCTCCCCCCTGCTCAAGGAGAGATGAGTACTCCTGCATCACTAATTTTTAGCCCCTATCATCTACCCACTACTGAGGTGGATCTCCCTGAATAAGTTCAGGAGGTCCATATGGAAGAGGCTCTCACATGTGCAAGTGATTACATCATTAAGACCTCAATCATGGTAGTGCATCCCCTTGACACTTCAACTTAAGCTGTCATGGTGCAGGGGAAATCTAGAAGCCAAGAACATAGTGTCGGTGATAAGGAAGAAGACTTTATTCCTATTCTCTAATCCCCCATGATTCTTCCGATGAAGATGAGGGGCATATGAAACTAAAGGTGCAAAAACTGACTAAAACTTGCACCTATTTAGTTTTCAAGGTTAGTCATATAGAATCTCAGGTGACTACCTTGTAAAGGAGAGTCCATGATTAGCAACTTGAGATCTCTGATCTCAAGGAAAAGTTAGCTAGGAGACCTCTAAGGAGGATTCGACCAGGAACACAAGAACCTATGGATGTGATAGACTTAACCTCTAGCTCACCTATACAAGAAGGTGATGCTACCAAAAAGGGGGAGAAAGTCCTAGCAATCACAGAACTTGAGAGTTCTTCTCAGAGTATGGACATTGAGGATTCACCACCCTCACTTGCAATTGTCCATACTCAGCAACCTCCTCAAGTCCATATTGATGTGGACTCACTCATACAAAGTTTGTTTATGGAGGGTATCCCAAGGGCTATGCCTACCCCACCCTATGATGCTGAGAATGAAATACTAGAGTGAAGGTATGATGTTGACAGGAGAGTCCTGATACTGCATAGACTTTAGGGGCAACAATAGGTCTTTAATTGTCAGACCCTAAAGTACTATGAAAGTCTTCCTCTAGTCCACGTGTCACTTGCCAATTCAAGTCAAAACAAGTAAGTTGACAGACTGGCTGAGAGGATTCAATATAGGTTTTTTAAGAGTTCAGACATAGAAGAAGACAAAGGCTAATAGGTAATGTCATTGGTCAACTAGATGTTAAAGTGGACCCTAAGATTAGGTTCGAAGGGGAAACCTTGACTGAAGGCCTAGTAATAGACCCTGTGAACCATGTCATAGGAACTACTTTAACATCCTCTACCCTCAATGAGGCACCAGCTGGTGAAGGTGCTTCAAAACCTCTCTCTGGCCAGAGCTTGACTGCTGAAACAAGCAATGAATGCCAAAGATTTATCCACTCTGAGTCACCAAGGCCTGTGAGTGATAAAGTAAAAAGGAAACTGACTCCTGAGGAGATTGTAGAAGAGGAGAGAGAGAGAGAGGAAGAGCAAGCTAAGGGAAGAGAGTTCAAGTGGGTCCCTAGGTTTCATGGAAGCTATAATCAGGACTGCCCCCTAGCCAAACACTCAAGATGATAAGTTGAGGGTTGCTAGATTAAACTACTTAGGGACCAGGAACTATTACATATATAAAATCATCTCTCTTCCCTTAAAGGAGCTTAATGAACTAGCTGACTCTGAGTTGTCAAATAAGAGGAAGAAGACAGAGGATGCAGAATTACTCCTTAAAGTCAAGGAAGAAAGGAAGAAGAAAAGACTCTACAAGCATGCTCCTACCCTCTCCCCAGTTCAAGAAAGCCCTGAGACAAAGGTTGTGGCAGCTGAGCAACAACCTCAGGTAGACAAGGAAGCAGACAGACAAAACATGATTAGCTACCTTAGTGCTACAAGCCTCTATCGGACATCTGCACTTCTTCCCTTATCCTATGAGTACATATAATTTGAGTACCTTGAGTAGCTTGAGCAACAAGTGATAAAATAACAAAAAGCTGCTTAGAGGAAGATGAGAGAAGAAGTTACAAAGTCAAGAGCCATTATCCAAAAAAAACAAAAGAAGTCTGCTGATAGGCAAAGGATGATGAGCTTCTTGAAGCTTTATTGATTCTCCGAAAGGAGGCTTGGTCCAATGTCTTTATCCATTATGGATGAGCACATTAGAGTGATTAAGCATAAGATTAAAAGGGGGAGCTTGTTAACTTGCATTCTCTACCAGTCAAGCTTCTCCTGATGTTAAGCTCAAGGTTGAACCCCAAGAGACAACACAACCTGGACCAAGCACTAGACCACAACCAACTTTATCTTCTGATCCACAACAGGGTCCCGATCCCTCTTCTTCTAAACCAGTGAGGGAAGAGGACCCAACTGAAAAAGACACATCAGAACAACCTGGTGCTGAAGGCCAGTCTTCTTAATTAAAGTCTTCAAAGAAGAGGAAAAGGGTAGATATGAAGAGGGACACTAAGAAGAAGAATAAGTCCAAGGCATCCACATCCACACCTCAGGATGAGTTAAAGCATCCTGAGGTAGCTCAAGAAGAGGTTGATTAACCAAGTCCAACACAAGTAGAGCCTCTTCCAGCTGCAAGACGCCCATCCTATCCTGAACTTTTGCTACAAATCTAGACAGATGGTATGTCATCAGAGATCAAGGAGGTCAAGATGTTTATATCTAGCAAGACATGCTTGATCTTCCTCTGTATGATCTCTATGACATGAGAACGTACTATGAGAGTCTGAGGGATCCTAACCAATTAATGAAGAAAGGAATGGTTTTGATCCTGATAAGAACTGTCAATATCTGAGTAACCTCCTTTGTTTTGGTAGTATTAGCCTAGGGTGAGTTTGTATGGTTTATAGTTAAAGGCTGATGCAACCAAAGCAACTAAAGAACTTCCAGCATGCATGCATGAAGTATAGAATAGAATTACTTCAGAAGTTTTACACATCTCAGAGAAAATATTCTAAGTGTAAAATCTCCCAAAGCCAAAGACCAAATCTTTCAAAGCTAAAGATGAAGTCTTCCGAAGCTTCAAAGACAAAGTCTTGTGAAGCCAAAAGACTGAAGACTGATTTCTTCCAAAGACAGAGAAGATATGCCTTTTCTGATCACCTTTCTACAAAAAGCTGACCAACTTTCCACTGTTACCCTCAAGACTCACCAACTTATACAAATTGGTGAAAAGGTCCATGCTTTTGTAAAGTGTAGATTATGGTCTGTGGTCTGTAACTTTCTACTTTGTACCTTTTATTAGGATGTGAGCTATGACATGTCATAGTCACAAGTCAAAAGGCAATCTCTTTTTGACTGTACATTGATCTTGTTGTCTAGATTAGTGTTTCTAGATGGCTTCCAAAGTATAGCAGGTTGTAGGATGTAGTACAAAGTATCTCAGGTTCTTGTATTTATCTTTATTCCTTGTAACACTTGTAATAGAACTTGAGAGCAATATACAGCATTCTTGAAAACTATACTTATCTTATTCAAATTCCTTGTTCTGTCTCATACTTACTTGTGTTCTTAGCATCTTTAACTTAAAGCCAGTTCCCTATTTTATCTGTTTAGTGTTCTAACACTCTCCTTATTGTGAGACTAATGGTATTGCCCATCCCTTAAACGATCGTACAGACACCATACAGCTCTATAAGAGTAAAGGTTGTAAGGTTTTCGATTCTCTGAATGGCTATATAATAGTGAGTCCATTGCCTGTGAAGAGAGAACATGAACTTACTCATAATGTCCTAATTCTCAAATTTTACTCCAACATCCGTTAGAGTATATACAATTTCAACATACTTGAAGTATTGTTGAGTAATGGTTTCATATGTCTTGTAGGTGAAGTTCTCAAACTCCTACTTCATGAGGTTTTTCTTGTTTTATTTGGCTTTCTCAGACCCCTCATATAAGAGCTTCAGTGCATCACAGAGTTCTTAGCAGTTTTGCACTTCTTGAAGCCTCTATATATAGAGTTTGGAAGAGCAGTTTAAAGAGCGGTCATGGGCTTCTAATCTACATCAATTTTCTTCCAATCTTCTTTAGAATAATCAGCCACTTCCTTTGGTATCATCCTACCTCCAGTAGTGGCTAAAGAAGTGCTTGGGATATGAGGTCCATCTATGATAAATCTTCATATCTTCCTGTCTTACAACTTGATGAACCCTTCCATATGTTGGCACCAAGTATCAAAATTATCAGAAGTGATTAGTGAAGACTTTGTCACGTTACCGGTTTCCATATTAGCCTTTGAGATGACTGACATTTGAGCTGATAAGTGTTTTTATGAAACTGAAGAGATCTAAGATGGTGAGATCTTACAATCAAGAGGCTGAAGTGCTCTGATTCCAATTGCAAGACTGGTGAAAGGGGTCAATGGAGCAGTTTCACAAGGTCGAGAGAGTTAGAACACTTAGCAGATCAAATAGGGAACCTGTTAGGATGAAACAAAGAACACAAGTAAAAGAACAATAATAGAACACTCAAATATGGTTTTCAAGAATGATGTGTATTGGTCTCAAGTTCTTACAAGTGTTACTAAGCTTACTTTTTGAATACAAGTACTTGAGATACTTTATACTACATCCTACAGCTGGCTATACTTTGAAGGCCAGCTGAAAACAATAATCTAGACAACATGATCAATGTAGAGTCAAAAGGTAGATTATATTTTGACTAGTGACTATAACTTGCCATAGCTCACATCCTTATCTATTACAAAAAGGATAAAAGTATATAGTTGAAAAGTTGAAGACTCAACACCTTAATCTACAGTTGACAAAAACATGGACTATTCACCAACACATGCTAGTTTATGAGTCATCAGGGATGGCAGTGGAAAGGTGTTTCAGATTTTGTCAAAAGTATGTGAGAGAAGACATGCCTCCTATGTCTTTGGAGAAATCAGTCTTTGGCTTCGGAAGACTTTGTCTTTGAAGCTTCGGAAGACTTCGTCTTTGGCTTCGAAAGAATTTGTATTTTGGCTTCGGAATAATTGGTATTTTGGCTTCGGAAGATTTGACACTTAGTGTAATTCACTGAGTAATATTTAATCTTCTGAAGTACCTTCCTAGTACTTCACATGTGTATGCTGAAAGTTCTTTGAGTTGTTCTTTGGTTGCATTAGATTTAAGTGTAATCCTTACAACTTGGAAGACTAAGGTTTTAATTTAGGATTTGAGATTTAAAATAATTAGTCTTAAAATAATAAAAATAATTATATATCTTGATTAAGTAAATTAGAATAAATTAATTAAATGATCAAGATTGGAAATGATAATAAATAATTAGTGAAATAGTATTATTTAACTTTTACTTTATAATAATAGAGTTTGAATTTTAAATGTGAAAATAAAATAAATGATTTAATAAATAATTAATAAATACTTAATCAAAGAAATAATTAATTAAATAATTAATTATTTATATTTTTACAACAATATTAGTGTAAAATAATTTGAAATAATTTATACTTGATTAAGATAAGTTTTAGAATTTAAAACTTGTAAATGAATTTTATGATAATTTTATAGCATTTATATTCTTCAAATTAAAGAATAAACATGTAAAATTATAACTTTTAGAATTTTCGAAAATTTAATTATAAATTTATAAGTTTAATTTAGTTAACAATTTAATTTTTTTTAATTTAAATATATAATAATAAATTTTTCTGAATTTTAAAATGCTTAAAAACATTAAAAAGCAAATAGGGGGAGACCCAGTTCGAACCCGGGACCACAAGGTTGTAGGTGTGATGTGTTACCAGTGGGCTACAAGCCCTGATCTATCTTAAACCAGCTTATTAAAGTATGAAAGACTTAATTTATAAAATCTTCAAATTACAAGACCCCAATATTCGATTTCAATCCAATTGAGCATCTGATGTATGTTGTTAACAAAATCAAACATAGAGCTTCGACTCCCCATGTGAAACCGAGTATGTGTGTGTATATTTTCCTGGATTAAAGTCGATTCGAGTCGATTCAATGAAACTAGGTCCCGGTAGGGACGAGGTAATCAAATACTTATGTGTGTGTGTGTGTGTGTGTTTTGACTAAAATGGGGCTTCTAGAGGTTCGAAGGGATGGGGAAGAAGGTTTACCCTCACTTATATAGGACAAATTCAGTCTCTTTTGAGCCTAATGAGTAATGGTTTTGAATTGGGCGTTTCAATTCTGATTCAAATGCCATTACAGGGTAATAATCACAATAATGCATGAATTTGATTTCATGTTGATTACATGAACATTTCAAGTCTAATTATTTGATTAATCTGATTAGGAATCAAGTTGAAACAAAATAGTTTTTAAAGGAACTTTGGTTTTGAATTGAACATACGAAGACAAAGTTTGAATTCAATTTGTAACTAGTCGCAGGTTAACAAGTTGAAAAAGGAAAAGAATCGATTTAATTGGGTTGAATTTGGTGAATATTGTGATTTTAGGAGTCGTCGGATGTTTGGACGAAAAGCAGGGGGTCGGCGCTAGGTAGGGTTGGGTGTTTTAAAAATATTACAATTTGGTCCATGTTGTTTTAAGATTTGTTATTTCATGCGTAAAACTTTTAACTGAGGTTTTAAAAGTTGCACTTTAAACCTTTTAACTTTCATAATTTTAATTTTAATTATAATCAAATTGTAAAAAACTTGAAACTTTTATATCTTTTGTAAAATGTTGTAGTTAGTTATGAATTATAATTTAACAACTAAGAATCTTAACAAACTTTATCATTTTTAAAACAATTATTCCATAATTTATAAAATTGTTATAAATTGGTTAAATGATTTAATAAATAATAACTGAATAATACACTTTATTTTTTATTAAATAATATATTTATTATTTTTTGGGACCATCAAAATGATTTAGTTTTGAAAAAAAATTCAAAATGGTTTTAGGTTCAGGTTTTGGGTTTTCAAAATAAGTCAGATGTTAAAGTCTCCTATACTTTAGAAAATTTCATCTCGAAATTTAACAACGAGGAGACTGATTCAAAGATATGAGGAAACTTGGAATTCATTTTACATTCTCAAGTGAATTCTAGGGAACGTTTAAACTCATTGACTTTTGACTTTTGGAATTTGGCTATGCTTGAGTTTTTTATATTTGATAATTCATGATTTCACGGGTTTTTTGACAAAGTGGATAGAATTATTAATTTGTTGGACTTTTGGCTGACAATCTTTTACATTTCAAACGGTGCAAGATGATAGGAAGGTTTTTTCACGTATTAGTACAAGGAACAAGATCAATACAAACTCGACTTGATGAGCATGTTGGATCGGGTTTATGAATTAACAAGAATTTTTTATTTGATTAGTGATTAATAAATGCGAAATCTAAGTTAACTACTTACTAACAAACACAAATACTTTGAGTAAAGGTAAGTACACAAGTTGTTCTTTTAAAGTATTACCTGGATTAAACAAAACTAAATACAATGAGTTACAATTAGCGAATACACAAGCGGCTTAATCAAGATTACCTCTACATATAAGTAGGAGGGTTTTATACTATGAAATATAAACAATAAGAAAAAACTATCCTATGTTCAAAATATACAACAATATATACAATGAGAACATCAAAGTTAGGCAACTTCATTAGTATGTTATCTGCAAAATGTAGAACACAGCAGCCATCGGTATAGACAATCTTGTCTTGTGAAATAGTTTATCAGCAGATCATGAAGTTCAGTGCTGATCAGCAAAAGTTAATCAATAACACATAAGGTAAGTGCTGGTCAGCAGTGATTCAACATATACTGATAGGCAATGATTCAACATATGCTAATCGACAATCATTCAACATATGTTGATTGGCAGTTGAATTCAGCACTTGACAGATTTCAGTAGTTAATGCTAAATTCTTTAGTTTTCAGTAGGGATGAGCATTGGTACCTAGTACGCACGTACCGGTACCAGTACCCAACTGGTACCGAAAATATGTATAAGGTACCGGGTACTGATTCTTGATTTTCTTATATTTCGTGATCGGTACTGACCGGTATCGGTATCGGTACTTTACCCAAAAATCCCGAACAGTCCCCCTAGTGCCCGAATACGAATAGGTTATTTTGGAATTTGTATTTTATTCTGTAATACTTTTCACCCCTATCAACTTGTATTCTATTTTGACTTTTAAGGGTAATTATTATTATTTTTTAATATCATTCTTCTTACTTCACTACAATGTCAAGGAATATACTACTTTTGATTTTAATAGAAATGAACGGTGGACTAGTGTGTGGATTGAGTTAGCAGAAAATGAGGAAAGTAAAGAAAGTATCATTTTATGAGGATGCTTTTTGATATTTTACTTTTGTATAGTTATTATAAACTATTAGAGGTATTGGGTATCAAACATGTACTGCGTAACACGTACAAAAACAGGTACTAGTTACCGTTACCAAACATGCACCATGTAGCAAGGCTAAAAAATAATGTTATGGAGGTAACAAGTAGCGAAGAGGTACTGGATACCAAAATACCGGTACCGTACCGATACTTGTACCTTACCCATATACCAAATTCTGTACCGGTATCGGTACTCGTTTTTTATAAAATTCGGGACCGGGTGCTTTCGATAACGGTATCGGTTCGATACAGATACGGTACCGAACTCATCCCTAATTTTCAGTAGATTCATCATCTTCAAGGATCAACAAAATCCCCGTAGGATAATGCTACCAAAATTCTATCCTTATCCTTCCAGCATCTGATTAACAATAGGTCATACAAGCATCCACTTCTGTTTCTTAAGGTGTTTTCAAAAGAAAAACTGACCAAGTCTTGTTGTTGAGACAAGATAGTCTGAAGAGGTCGTACTTCTTGACTTCAACTTTTTCTGCACCAGCATAGGTTAGAAAGAAAGTGTTGATCGAGGATATGTGTGATTGGTCATGAATGCTTAATGAAGTCACGTGCAGAACATTTTCTTCTTTGTCTCCTCCTTGTTCTGCACCCGCTGTCAGGGGCTGCCACCCCCGAACCCCCGCTGTCCCGCGGAGGGTCGGTTACGTGTTATGTTGACTAGTACTTGGTATGTTGTGTACTTAATAAGTTACGTATTATATATTATGTGGAAGATAATATTAATAAGAAGTGGAACTTAACGAATGTTACCCCAGACCCGTTTGATGATGAAAAGTCCTGCAAGCACTATGATAGACTTCACTTAGGTGAGTCTGATGTATGATGATGGATCCATATTCATGAGCGGGTTATGTGCCTTGCAGTGTGGATCAACTGTCGGGGGTTAGCTACCATGATGATGTGTGCCGACGGGGATCGACATTCGTTGTCGATGAACATGGAGCTCTTGCTTTGTGTAATCTCGCTTATGATAAAGTGAAAGATAATTAAAGAATGAAAGATAATGAACATGCTTAATATGATGCAAGAAATGTTATGTAGTATGATGTATGCGTGGTCATTATATGGAGGATAAAGCTTATATTTTCTTATTTATATAGAACTAGAACTCAATCAGCAAAGCTGACTTTTATGCATGATAGTGGACAGGTAAATGCTGATGCTGAGGATGGCACCAGCTAGCTACTTGGCGAGCAATGGATGGCATTCCTATCTATGAAATCTTTATTGTAATTTAAGACCATGCACCATATTTTATTCCACTTAAAGACAAATGTATGAGTACAATATGATTTCCAAGTTTTAAGTGAATGTTTATTTAATTCTGCTGTAATGTTTCATTTATAAAGTGGTTTTATGCTATGATTAACCAACTGTGAGGCTTCCCGAAACGGGGCCTTACAACCAACCACCGCAACCATAGCCGTCACCACCCCCGCGACCATCACCATCTGACCACACCATCACCGAGACCGTTGCCCCCCCCCCCCTCCTTTCTCTCAACCGTGACCATCAACCCCCCTTCTTCTGTTCTCTCAAAACCATGATCACCACCACCCGTAGAAACCACCATCATCACCAAACTACATCTCTCAAAGAACCTTAGTTGGAACTTCAAATAGAACCCGAACTATCATCCTCATTCTTGCATTTGGGTGTTCACAATCTCTAGTTACTCAAGGTATTGTAATAAGATTATATTGATTGTTCATGCATGTTGGTCAAGATGAAAGATCTTCATGAATCTTGTTCACCCACTTAAAAGTTCATAACAATGAATGATTGTTAGGATCGTATACGTATAGAGTACTAACTGATTCAACATGTAACCGAATCAAATAGCACGGAATTCTATTTTATTGGTGATCCAATCAGGGAAACCGTTAATCCAATCAAACCTAACGATTAGAATACGTTAAGAATAGACTAGGAATGATCAGAAACGTTCTACGAACTTGGAAGGGACGATCTGGACGAACTTGGACGGCTAGGGTTGTGAATTCTTGAAGTGTTATGTTTTTCCACGAATTAAGTGGTATTTATAGGTTACAGCTTTCATTCGTACGACTGAGTCATGCGTATGGCTCAGTCGTGCGACTGAGTCATGCGATTGGTTCATTCGTACGATTGAGTCAGTCTTATGACTCAATTGTGCATATGACTCAATCACCTGGTTCAGTCGTGTGATTGGACCATTCGCATGGTCCAGTCGTGCGACTGAATCATGAGACTTAGTTAAACACATTCCTGAACCTTTAACAATTCATAACTATGTCTAACAACTGTATACCTATATAACATGTTTGTATAAGCGTGTAACCTACAATAATATAAATATATAAAACATTAAACAACTAATACACAATCAATCAAAGAGTTTTTCATTACATTGATCAAACATTACATATGTGTAACAAAATGAAAGTCAATTACATTTAAGCTCACTAGACGTAGAACTAGGGACATGTGTACCAACAAACTCCCCCTTGGACCTAGTTCTATCTAATCTTTGACTCCCTTTGTAAACTCTTCGAATCTTTTAGCTCATTCCTCTTTTGAAACCCCAGCATGGATATTGAGTGCAAAGCATAGACGTATGACATGCTGAAACTGTAGTGCTTGCACTATATCCTGGGTATCAAAAAATAGTGGCCACTTGTACAGAGTATAGACATCTGAAGCTGACAAGTAGATAAGCCACACTGGGTCGAACACCCTTATTGTGTCCACCATTCCTTCCCTGTCCAAAACAATGACGGCCTCTCCACAGCGCCAGTCATAGTACCACCACTTAAAATGTGGGGTAAAGTCCTGTGGCATCTCCCTCAAAGGAATTCTGGACATCATACGCGGAGGGCGCCATTTCAGGACTATCTTTGGTTGACCGGTGATAGGACTCACCTCAGACCTTCGGAGGTACCTCGTAGTCTGCTGAGGTTTGAAGTTTACCCATCTTGTCCTATATTCCCTTTTCAGTGCAGCCTCAAACCAGCCTGACATTTTCTTTGGGTCAGCGTAGAGCAACTTCAGGCGTGCCAGCTGGTTGAGCTCGAACCCGGGGAGAGTCTTCAGATCATAAGGCAATCTGAAGTACTCGATTCCCCTTTCCCTCTTTACAACATAAACTCCAAGATCCTCAAAATGAGCCCATGCAATAATCTTCCCTGACACCTTCATGTTCTTCTTAACTTTGTAGAGCTTGGTGTAGGTACTTTGCTTAGTTGTAGCGCGTTGGGCTCGGATCTCAGCAAAGCAAGCCGCCCATTCAGCCTTTCTGATATCGACATCAACTTCTGAGGCTTGGGCTTGGCTAGTTGATGCTTCAGCTTCCTTTTCTTTCTCACTTAGCTTCTCCAAAACATCACTGCGAGAGTGTTAACCAGATCTGGAAACACATTTCCCTTTCGGTCAGCGTATTCCGGATAATGCTGATCGGTGATGTCTTCAATCTCTATCTCTTCAACGTCGTTAAGCTCGTCATCACTAGCATCATCAAACGTTGGAGCATCCTCACGATCTCATCAGGATTAAGTCGAAACATCTCAGCAAGTTGCTCGTCAGTTCGGTCGTGAATTATTTCTCCTTCTTCAGGAGTATAACTCACAGCCCTTCTGACGATCCACTGCAGATCAAGAATCATTGTGAGTTGAGACTTGATCTGTTGGAGGGGAGCAACATCGTACTCATCTTGCTGAAATGCTGGATCTGCTTGATTTGGATATGTAGCATAACAATCATTAGTATGTAATCAAGATAATCAAACATTAAATAATAAATATTTACATTAATTACATAAACATCGAAAGATGATTCAAGTACAAAAGTTGAATAATAAAACATCTAATCTGTACTTTTGCCTTGAATCTGCTCATGAGCTTCAGCTATAGGTGATGATAGAGGGGTTGATGTAGATCCATGGTCTTGTCTTCTTTTTGTTCGTTGTTCCAGACCAAGATCAGCAGCATTTGTAGCTGAATCTTCATCATCATCATCATCATCATCATTGTGCCCCTCCCTAGCTTGATTATCTCCACTATCATCATCATCTTCATCACTATCATCTTCCTCATCATCACTCTCTTCATCATCACCATCATCTCCATCTCCCTCTCTGATCTTCAGAGGCTCATCCTTAGTGCCCTTTAGTTTGAGCATGATGGTCTTCTTGGCCTCCTCCAACTCCTCAATCTTCTTAGAAGATATGACGTTTTGCTCCTAGAGTTGGGACATCTCTGATCTCTGTGTAGCAATCTGCTGTGCCTGCTGCTCAATCAGCTGAGCCTGCTGAGATATCTGCTGAGATTGTACAGCAGTAAGCTCTACTAGCTGACAAATCTAGGCAGTCTTCTCGTCATCGGCTGCTAATAGCCTCAGCACCATACGGTTCAGTACTGAGAGCTATTCATCTAGCTCGGTGTTGGGTGGTGGTAGCTGTGGCGGTGTTGAATATAGGTGGAGGTGTATGGGTAGTGGTTGGGAAAGGTGGAATGGTAGTGGTAGGTGGTGTTGTGGTAGTGGGTGGTGGAGTGGTAGTAGTGGTGGCTATGGAGGTAGGTGTGGTGGCTGAAGAGGTAGGTGTGGTGGCTGAAGAGGTTGTAAGCAAGGTAATCCTCCTTCGCTTCGCCTTCTTCCCGTGGGGCTGAGTCATCCTTTTCAGTCTAGTCCCTTTGGACCCGGATGCTTCCCCTCGGCTACGGGGAGAGTCTGGGGTATATGATGGGTCGACAGTAGAACCCCCAAACCCTCCCAGGCGTCCACCAACCGCCCTAATGCCTTGCTCCGTAGAAACTACCCGGCTACCCACCGTCCGGGTGAGAGGCTCTTCATCTGACTCTTCCTCCTCATCAGGCTGAAAGTCCTAATGGAACCTAGCGGTCTCTAATCCCTCTTGTGGTGATGGTAGAGATGTAACATCTGCAGTAGTGGTCTCAAAACCTGTATCTCTACCATCATCACCGTCATCATCATCTGAATCATCACTAGGGAGGACTATGTGCTCCACATCGGAGTCACTGTCATCGTGGCGCCACTTACGTCTTGTCGGCGCCATGTAGTCCTCCCGGGCTAGATGCCCAAACAACCTCCTCACCGGGGGATTAACCTGCTTGTCACGGTAAACCTTTATTCTTCCCAATGTCGTGTCGTCCATGACCTCCAGGACGACCACATCCTCTTTCTCCCTCGGCAGCTAAGGGATTCTGATCAATGATCATCTGGATAAACCTCGGGTACATGCAGAAGCTCTCCTTCCCCTTGGCCTCGATGTTCTCCACCAGGTAAGTGAAGATCATCCTGAAGAAGTTGAACGGGAAGTTCAGCACCAATGCAGCAAATGCATTCTGCATCTGATCCGATAGCTCGTCAAAACCTCCCTTCCTCGAGGCTATACAACGTAGAAGAACATGGGCGAGGAACTTGAACTGGGGGCACAAGTTGCTCTTGTTAAGCGTACTTGAGTTGATGTCCCCCGGGTACTTCGCCCTCATAAAGCAGCCACGGACGGTAAGGGGATGTAGCCTCGTTGGGCAGTTAGCCTCGTCCCCAAACTCCAGAACGGTCCGTATATCTTCCTCAGACAACTCAATGTATTGTCCAAAGATAGAGCTCCGAATAGTGTGAGGCTCCGTGGACCTGTCTACAACAGGGTTTTCCCAAAACGCCTGCTGAATCGATCTGTATGGAGTACACTGCGCTGAGATCGCTCGGAAGATCCTCGAGCGGCGTAGAAAACTAATAATCCCAGAGAAGTCCGCCGCATTGCGGGAAGTAAGATCCAGATGAGCACGGATATTGTGCTTGGTGCTCATGGTCCACCGACTAGCCATCTGTGACATAAAATAAATAACATTAGTACTTGTCTAAGATAACCAATTTCGGTTAATGAACTTAGAAAATTGGTTTAGTCGTGCGACTGAACAAAGCGACTGAGATCTAGTTGTGCGATTGAACTATGCGACTGAGATCTAGTCATACGATTGAGTTCATTCGTACGACTGAGTCATGCGATTGGACTTAGTCGCATGTCTTCTCATGCGTTTACCTCAGTTATGCGACTGAGCTCATACGTATGGTTCAGTCATGCGACTGTGCCATTCGTCCATCTCAGTCGTACGATTGAGCCAATCGGACAGCTCAGTCGTACGATTGAAGTTCATCAGTGTGTCCAGTCGCCTATTCGACTGTTTGACTATTCAAATTCATGTTTTTGAGCAATACTAATGTTAAACATTTTGATTAGACTCATTACACTCAGAATAGTCCTATTAAGCATCTTTTAATTTTAGTTTGATCTTATAGCTCAGTTTAGGTGGTTTATTTGTCCGTTTTAGTCCTCGGTTACTGTTAGGTCGAAATTTGAGTGATTCTTGATGTCAATGTTTGGTTTTATTGATGAACCACCTCGATTATTACCTGTATAAACAATATCGAATGTCAGAACACAAGAATATATGGTAAATATGAATCGAACGAAATTTAGGCAGAGGTTCTTCAAGTCGTACGTATAATGGGAGATTTGGGTGAGTAGAGCGACTGAGGCCGATTCACCTTGTATTTATACTAGGGAAACCTCCAGTCGTGCAACTGAGCCTAGTCGCATGAGTGAGTCGTACGACTGAGCCTCAATCGTGCGATTCACCCAATCGTTCACCTCCAATCGTACGATTGAGGTTCATTCGGACGTCTGTCATAGTCGGTCACCTCCAATCGTGCGATTGGGCTTATTCGCATGGTCCACTCGTACGATTTGGACTCATTCGTATGATCCAATCATACGACTGGTCCATACTTATGGTCCAGTCGTGCGAATGGGCCATACTTGTGACATTTTGACCATTTTACCGTTCGACACTTAGTTCCATTTAACAGTAGATAAAACATTATAAGAAGTTGATCATCTCAGACATGATCAATTTTAGATTAAAACCTGTTGATCACCTCAGATGTGATCTATTTATCCACCCGATCACCTCAGACGTGATCCATTTATCCACCCGATCACTTTAGACGTGATCCATTTAACAACCCGATCATCTCAGACACGATCCTTTTACTTTTTTAGAAACAATTGATTTAAGATTAACGTTCAGTTCATTTTGTGACATTCACAGCAATGAGTAATATAGCACAGTCCGACACTAACACACTTTGCAAATAATTTGAAAGACTAAACTAAGTAACAAAACAAACATGTTTTTGTGATTTTGTTAGGGTTGGGTAGAAAAGCCTATTAGCATTAACATCATTTCTAAGATAGATTCATATGGAATCAGACAGGCATAGACTAAATTACTTGGAACTTTTATATATGTATTGAAATTGAAACTAACATATTTACATATCACAGTTTCTCGTTCATCTGAGACTTCTCCGTTCTAACTGGGAATCATGCTTGATCTTTTATGTAACACACATTGATTTTGAACATCAGGCGGTGTAGCCATGATGATTGTCAGTATGCTCTTCCAAATAAATCCATACATATACTTTTAACACACATTGGTGATGTATTAGGTTACATTATTTCAACCAACATTTGTGGATCCCAAGCTTATATCGTAATCAACATTCCTTAGAGTACTTTTGAGCGGTCTACGGGTATTTTGACAAGAAGAGATTATTCATAGATCTTTCAAAGAGAAGCCAAGGCTCAGGTCAGTGCCATCGCACAGCAGAGAGGCGGCAAACACCAATGAATTCTAGAATATCTAGGTTATGCTTATCCTCAGGTCAGTGCCATGGCACAGCAGAGAGGCACACAACCTATCTTCTTGTTAGAGCATCTTTAAATTTTTCTTTTGCACATAACGCACCAACAACATAGGTTATCAGCTTGATTGCGTTTATTTTTATTTTTTTCGTGCTTTGCTCTTTTTGTGGTTATCTGCACACTTTTAGTGGCGTTTATTTGCTCGTCATCTCTTATTGGAAATAATTGATTGTGTTAACCAGTGATCAGATGGGATCCCACAGTCAGTTGAACAGATTAGTTTAAATTGAGTTCACTAATGATGTCTACTAGTCTATCGTGTTGAATCTACCGACACATCATATTTTGAACTAACAGCTCCTAGATCGACTTTCTCCGTATAATTACAGTTACAAGCAAGCGTACTATCATTTTCCCAATTTGTTAGACTTAGAACTCTCTGACTAACAATTTTCTGTGATTTAATTAAACTAAAATTGAAAAAATTGAAAATCTTTTTGGTGTTCCAAGTAACTTGACACCTGTGTACTATCACTTTCCATAGTGTTGAATCACTTTCTTATCTTTGTTGTTTTTGCCTTTTAGCTTATCTGCCCTTCCCCCCCCCCTTTTTTAAGTAAATAGATACTGAAAGTAAACTAATCTTCCCCTAAAATTCTAAAACAAAAATCTTTTTATGTTTTTGGATTTTTATAAGACAAGGAAATTGAAACAAATAAAAATAAAATTAAATAAAATAAAATTGAAAAACTGAACAAGTGTCGGACTAAGCATTTGTGTCTTCCGAAAGAATGTCACTTTTCTTTTTCACACCATTGACCTCTAACAGATAGAAAAATCTGGGTTTATCAAATGGTTTGATGTAGAGGTTAGCGCGTTGAAAATCCATGTTTATCTTAACCATATCAATTAATTGTTTTTCATAGCAGTCACGTATGAAGTGATACTTTATGCCGATGTGTTTTCTTTTAGGGTGTTGAACTGGATTTTTAGTTATAGCTATGGCAGCAGAGTTATCAACATATATAGGGGTGTTAGAAAATTGCAAACCACAGTCCTGCATTTGCTGTTGGATCCAGATGATCTGAGAGCAGCAGCTTGCAACAGTAACGTATTCAGCTTCACAGGTTGATAAGGCAAACGAGGTCTGCTTCTTGCATTACCAGGTGACTAAACGCCTTCCGAAGAACTGACACCCTGCTGATGTAGACTTGAAGTTCATCTTGCAGCCGCCGTAGTCTGAATCACTATACGCCGTTAGCTCAAAGTCATCGTCATGAAGATACCACAACCGCAGTGTTGGAGTACCCTTCAAATAACGAAAGATCCTTTTCACCCCGATCAGATGATTTACTTTTGGTTTGGCTTGATATCTAGAGCATAAACATGTGGCATACATGATGTCTGGAAGTGAGGCAGTGAGATACATGAGAGATCCGATCATCCCACGATACATAGTGGCATCCACCAAATCCCCATTCTCATCAGGTGCCACATCATAATTTGTAGCGAGTGGGGTACCGGCAGCAGTGACATTTTCCATATCAAATCGACTAAGAATGTCTCCAACATACTTAGTCTGATGCTGAAAAATACCGGTAGGTGTTTGATCCACCTGTAATCCTAGGAAGAACTTCATTTCTCCCATGGCACTCATTTCAAATTCTGCCTTCATCACAGATTCGAAATCTTTACATAGATATTCGTTTCATGAACCAAAGATAATGTCATCCACATAAATTTGCACCATCAGTAAATCTCCGTCTCTCTCTTTGATAAACAACGTGCAGTCAATCACACCCCTGCGAAACCCGTGTTTCAGCAGGTGGGTGGAGAGCTTCTCATACCAAGCTCGAGGAGCCTGATGTAGCCCGTACAGAGCCTTGTCCAACTTGTAGACTCTGTCCCAATGATAAGGATCTTCGAATCCCTCGGGTTGACTGACGTAGACCTCTTCATGGATTTCCCCGTGAAGGAAAGCACTCTTTACATCTAGTTGATAGGCTTTGATCTTCATGTAAGATGCATAGGCTAGAAAGATACGGATTGCTTCCATTCTAGCCGCGGGTGCAAACACTTCATTATAGTCGACTCCCTCGACTTGTCTGAAGCCTTGAACAACCAACCGTGCCTTGTTTCTGATAAAAACACTTTGTTCATCCTTCTTGCAGCGTAGTACCCATTTGGTGCCAATCACTTTAACTCCTTTGGGTCTGTCAACGAGTGTCCACACTCCAAGCTTCTTGAACTGTAGCAGCTCTTCTTGCATAGCATTAACCCAGGCCTCATCCTTCAGGGCATCGCTTACGTGTTTGGACTCGACTTGAGAAACAAAGCATTTGAAAACCCCGTCATTCACGTTGCCCTTTTCCATAATTGCAGCGTAATCAGCAGAATACAACTGATTTCTCGTCTGTACGCTAGAGTGAAGATCCCCAATGATAGCCTCTGGAGGATGATTCACATTGATCCTAGTCATAGGTTTCGTAGGAACGACAACTTCAGTATCCAGATTTGTGACAGTAGGTTAAGTATCCGGATTCCCTGATGCTTGTTCAGTAGCTGATGAGCTTCCATCTTGATTAACATTATGCTCAATTCCTGTCTCAGTTGCTTCTTCATCATCGGATGGCTCATCACTCTCGTCCTGAGCAGCTGTTGAAGATCCCGATGCATCGCTGGCTGGTGTCATATTGCTGATATCCAGATTCGGTGTATTTAGGACGTCGTACATCATCTGGGCAGCAATCTCGTCATCTGAATCAAGCTGAGGGAGGTTGAAGGATTTGAAAAATCCATCGTAATCGAAGAATAACGATGGACCTTTTCCAGTAAGGGGGTGGTGTATCTTTGTACATCTACGTTGCACCACACTTCTACTTGATCCGTCGAGTTGTTATAAACCCGTTTGTCTGGTATGCTATATCCTAGAAATATCCCTTGATCGGCTTTCTCCCTGAACTTGCCCTCCTGAGTTTTCTTCAGCAACATACATGGAGCTCCGAATGGTTCCAGATACTCCAGGTTCGGTTTTCGCTTCTGAAGCAACTTATAGCAAGTCTTCCCATGCCGCTTGACTACTAACACATGATTAAGTGTGTAGCAAGAATTGGCAACAGCTTCATTCTAGAACTGTATTGGTAGTTTTGAATCTGCCAACATAGTCCGTGCTGTCTCGATCAAGCTTAGATTCTTTTGTTCAGCAACTCCATTCATCTGTGGTGTGTATACAGAGGTGAACTGATGAACAATTCCCTTCTCTTTGCAAAAAGCATCCATCCACTGATTCTTGAACTCTGTTCCATTGTCTGAACAAATCTTCCTCACTTTCAGCTTGTAGAGGGACTCCAGTGTTGTGATGAGAACCTTGAATGACTCAAAAGTTTCTGACTTAGCTTTCAGAAACATCACCCAGGAGAAACGTGAGTAGTCATCTGTGACTACAAAGCAGTACCAGTCTCCGGTGATACTCTTCGTGCTGATAGGACCGAATAGATCCATATGCAATAGCTCCAGGGGCATCTCGATAGAGGTAACATGCTTGATCTTGTTAGACTTCCTGGTCTGCTTTCCCTTCTTGCATGAGACACAAAAATCAGGAAGTTTGAAGTTCTTTACAGTAACTCCCTCAACTAAGTTGTTATGAATCAGATGATTCATCTTCCTATGATTTATATGTCCCATTCTTCTGTGCCATGAGATAGACTCCTTTTCTGTTGCTTTAGACAAAAAGCACTGAACAGTAGACTCAGTAGTAGAAGCATTTGACATATCTAAAACATACAGGTCATTGTACCTAGATACTGACATTAATACCTGCTCCTCTGGAATCTCCATCTCTTTCTTCAGAATGTAACACTTCCGATTGTTAAACATCACTTTGAAGCCCTTGTCACATATCTGAGACACTGAAAGCAAATTGTTTTCCAATTGTTGAACAAAATTCACTTTATCAAATCTTACCTTTGCATTACCTACTTCTCATTGTGCGGTAATGTATCCTCCTTTGTTTCCAGCAAAAGAAACGTGTCCCCCTTTAATTTGTTTGACATTGAAAAGGAGAGACTGATTTCCCGTCGTGTTCCTGGATGCCCCGCTATCTACAATCCACGTGTTGGTAGAAGCACTATAGCGGACAACCTGCACATAATGGAAAATAATTAGTTAAGGAGAGGGACCCAAGCCTTGACTGGCTTGGGTTTCCCAGAGGCATCACACATCACGAACTCAACCCACTGTCCTTTATCAGTTGGTGAGACCTCAACCTTCAACTTATCAATGCTTTCAGACACTTTAGATGTTTTGGCTTTCCACAAACCATCCTTGTGAAAGGATTGTTTATGGTAAATCGATGACTGATTTACAGTTTGAACCTTAGGTTTAGTTTCAAAAACAGGTTTCACCTCAAGCGTCACAGACTTGCCAGTGACTTGTCTGTGTCGTCTGTGGTGTTGAGGAGAGGTATAAGACCTAGCAGGTGTTTTAGACCTAACAGGAGTCTTAGATCTCTGTTTTGAAAACTGTTTAACTTCATTGTCTAGTTTAATTTTAATTTTGGGTGTCTGATAGTGAGGACAGTTTGAAAAGATGTGACCTAGTTGTCCACAAGTATAGCATGATCTTCTTTCTACAGGACTAGGAGATCTCTTGTGGGGTGGGGAGTAAATTTCAGGTAAGGACTTTTTGGTCTCAATCCTTTGATTTTCACCTTCCTTGACAAATTTTACTTGTTTAACGTTATGGTGGATTTGTCTTTTTAGATGATTTTGATCTTGCTTAACTGCCCTTCCCCCTTTTTTTAAAGTAAATAGATACTGAAAGTACACTAATATCCCCCTAAGAGATTCGAAGAGTTTACATATGCGTAACAAAATGAAAGTCAATTACATTTAAGCTCACTGAGTTGTCCGATTGGCTAATCGTATGACTGAGATGGACGAGTGGCACAGTCGCAAGACTGAACCATGCGTATGAGCTCAGTCGCACGACTGAGGTAAACGCATGAGAAGACATGCGACTAAGTCCAATCGCATGACTCAGTCATACGAATGAACTCAATCGTATGACTAGATCTCAGTCGCATAGTTCAATCACACGACTAGATCTCAGTCGCTTTGTTCAGTCGCACGACTAAACCAATTTTTCAAGTTTATTAACCAAAATTGGTTATCTTAGACAAGTACTATGTTTATCTGTTTTATGTCACAGATGGCTAGTCGGTGGACCATGAGCACCAAGCACAATATCTGTGCTCATCTAGATCTTACCGTTCGTGGCTACTTCATAAGGGCGAAGTACTCGGGGGACATCAACTCAAGTATGCTTAACAAGAGCAACTTGTGCCCCCAGTTCAAGTACCTCGCCCATGTTCTTCTACGTTGTATAGCCTCGAGGAAGGGAGGTTTTGACGAGCTATCGGATCAGATTCAGAGTGCATTTGTTGCATTGGTACTGAACTTCCCGTTCAGCTTCTCCAGGATGATCTTCACCTACCTGGTGGAGAACATCGAGGCCAAGGGGAAGGAGAGCTTCTGCATGTACCCGAGGTTTATCCAGATGATCAAGCTTAATTTGTTTAGATTGAGTGGATTTTAAAGTCTTAGGTTGTGTGTCAACAGATTTAGAACCCAACACAAGAGTGACATTAACATCCTCTTCCACCATATCAGTCTGATCTTTTGTGCTTGAAGTTGATGACTTCTGATTAGCAACGGGAGGAGCAGGTTTAACTGCAGTATCCGGGTCACTAACTAGAGGAGTAGTCACCACATGGTCCTTTATGGGATTATTATTAACTGCTCGCTGTTTGGTGTTCAAAAGGATCTCATGTGGTGGAGGCAAAACCTTATAACCCAGCCCTTCCCCGTTGTTGCGTCTCTTAACCAAGTTTTTCAAAATATGAGAAGAACTAGCTAGACTGTGGAGTTTTTGCTTTAAAGACTCATTTTCAACTTGTAAAATAGCTCTGTCCTTTTTAGTTTCCTCAATTGTCTTTATATAAAACTTTATGTCATTTTCTTGGTTAAACGCGACATCCTTAGTTTCTTTTAGTTGTTTCTTTACAGCTTCAATTTTCTCTTTATAGCTGCTCTCATTTTGTTTTAACACTCTATTAGCCTCAGGGCACAATTTTAAGTCATTTACTAAGCTATCATTATGATCTAATAACCTAGCAAATTTCAGATTAATGCTTTCCCTAAATTTATCACATTCAACACAAGCATGTTTAACAAAAAGATCATCTTTTGATTCTACCTGTGCAGATGTAGACGTGCCAGCCATGAAAGCAGTTTGAGGGTCCTGTTGTGCTTCAAATTCTGCATTCAGTTCATTCTCAACAAGTTGATCAACAGCAGCTAAGGCTTCAGTAGCATCCAGCTCTACAGAGTTCTCCCCCTCACTCGCAGAGTCATCATTCAGATCATCAACGAGAGCAATGTTGGCTTCACCATCAGATAAAAATCGGAAGGACCAGTCCTGTCCTTCATCACCTTGAGCAACCATTGCCTTTGAATCATTTCTTGTTGAAGCTGTCTTTCTCTCTTTATCCTGTTTGTTAAAGGACGAGAACGGGTTCCTATTGCCAGTCTTCTTCGGATTAACACACTCTGGCATGAAGTGTTCTTTCTCCTCGTAGTTGAAACAGGTGACCTTTGACTTGTCAAATCCAAAGGTAGTATCTTTAGTAGCCACCAGATTCTGTCCCGTCTTCTTAACAAACTTCTTTGCTCGTCGCACAGCACTCGCGAGAGCACACATGATGTCCATTCTTTCCAATTCATTTTCATCCACCTGCACATAGTCTTCATCAGCCAAGTGGCAGTTACCAATCTTTCCTGCTAATAATCCATCATAAGAGTGAACCACAGCAGCAAGTAAGTCCATGTGCTCCTTAGCCACTTCCACAGTGACATTGCCCAGATTTTCTATCACTAACTTCGTCGATTGAGCTTCTGTAGTACTGTGTTAAACCCCTGATGTAACATTTGACTCACTACCAGACGATGTAGTACTGTGTTAAACCCCTGATGTAACATTTGACTCACTACCAGACGATGAGCTTTGACCAGTTGCAGATGTATTAGATACAAAAGTAGTCTGTAGAGGGGCACTGGAAGATTTTGCAGTAGGAGTCACATTGTATGACATCCGTCACCAAAAAGGTCCGTCATTTAACATGGATTTCATTAACTATCCTTAGAACGTTCACTTCACATCTTCATAGACTATTTGTGAGGACATCATACTTGTTTGATTTTCTTTTACACTCGCGACATCATTGTTTGCAACATTAGCACTTAAAACGCTTACGAATAGCACCGACGACATCATTAACTATATTATGTTATATAGTATAAACATCAATAATAACAACATATTCAAGATACAAACAACATTAAATACTTCCCTATAATAAATATAACTCGCTCATTTACGTCGTTTTCAACCGAAACAAATTTGGGAACTCGGGGGCTAAGTGCAGGGACTAAATGAGACAATTGCCAAACTAGGGCAGGGTATAAATACCCATATACCAGCCCTAGCCTTGACATTCTCACCTTCTTCTTCATCTTCTTCTTCTTCACCTTCTCCACCTTCCTAGCACCAAAAACCGCACCGTTTCTTGCGTTTTCACCGGCAAAACCTCGGCTACAGCTGAGACTACTCGTTTCTAGCAGGTAGACGACCTTGGTTGTCCTTTCTTGCTCGTTTTTACTGCTGCAAATCTAGGGTTTCGGGTGCTCGGGTTCAACCCGAGCACATGAGGTCGTATGGGTGCGTGTGTTGCTTTTCTGAGTGTGCATCTTGCTTAGATATGTTAGATAAGTGTTTCTGGAAGTCCTTGTTGTGTGAAACCCGTACACGGACCAGCCGAAGGCTGCTCAGCACCTCCAGCAGTCGCGATCTGCTTCTGGGCGACTGGGTCTGTCATGTGACTGAGTCGTGCGACTGGGCGTGTCATGCGACTGAGTCCATGCAATTGGGTCTGTCATGCGACTGAGTCCAAGCGACTGAGTGAGTCGTGCGACTGAGCCCATACTATTATGTGTGTCGTGCGATTGAGTCATGCGGATGAGTATTGCCATGCGATTGAGTCAATGCGGATGAATGTGTGCGATTGGGTGATGTGTGGTACGACTGAATGCTTAGTCGCACGAATGGGGGTTCAATCGTGCGAATGAAGCTGATTCGCACGACTAAGAGTTGATTCGTGCGAATGGAGTGTCCAGTCGTGCGTCTGGTCCTGTCTTGCAATTGGAGTCATTGTGCGTGAATTCTTCCTATGTGTGGTGTGTGTAGTCGTGTGATGTTAAGGTGACATCGACACGGTTGCCATTGCTAATGACAATCTTTAAGATTAACACTATCAAACTCATTAATGTTATATCAAATCAAATCGACTTAACATTTTACAATTAGCAACAAACGATTCACAACACAAGTGCTTACTAAGTATTTCTTTAACAACAATAACACCTTTACACAAATATCATCTACAATGGCAACATTTCTAGTACTTGGATCTACATATGATCCATTGTGCGTGCTTGTGTGCAAGTGTTACCCACAACCGAATCGATACGATCCGACCCAACTAAACAATATTATTAACAGGAGGCATATCGTTAATGCTTAACATAACTGTCAATAGGTGATTGACCGTTCATACATACATACAAGTTTGGGAAGTTTCATCATACGTACTTACCACTTAACAAGTGAGTTTCATGGCCCCTTTTTATGCTTATACAATTGTTTTAATCTTTTACAAACATGGGGGAAAAGTATGCTCACACGTTTTCAATGCTGTACAACATACATACAATTATCATTCTTGGAATCAACGTGATACTGTTTTGTGAGTACATATCTGATGCATACATCATGTTACTGTGTGGTTCTTCTTACAACCATTAATTCCAGTGTTGGAACCAACGGATAGGTATTAGTAGTACTACTGGGTTGACACCCCCACCCTTGACAGATGGTTACTTGTGAGTTGTTGGTCCATTGGTGATCGATTTCAGTGCTATTGAAATGATAATCACAGAAATATCCCACTAATATAGAATCAAACAGAGTAAACCAAAGAAAAGAGTTTCAATATTTATCCATATGACCCAAACTCAATCAATATTAAGAAACAAGGCTCAAAGATATGAAACAAACACAATTCCGGCCTCAAACAAGCTATGAAAAACAGTAATGCAAAAGTGTATCTGGATTAGGTTTGGCAAAACTTGCCCACAAAGTTACAAGAGATGAAAATATATAACAGTGCCAAATTCGCTGGTAGATTCGCTAAGGCGAAACTACCCTGACCAACAAGCAAGTTCACCCGGCAGCGAACAACAGTTTCGCCGGGTGACCTTTATCAGCTGACTACGAGCGAATCTATAGATTCGCTCGTAGTTTCGCTGGGTCAGTGCGAAACTAATACTAACTAAACATTACTTACATAAATGAAAGTTAGTCCTATTACATAGAAGACAAAAGAAGCTAAACTAAACTAGGTGAGTCCAACCTATCTAGATCATCAATACTCCCCCTAGGTTGGACCTCACCTAGAGGGGTCTTCTCAATCAGCTCCAGCTACAGCATCAATTTTGGCCTCAAAGTTCTCCATGAAAGTTCCTGCCCTCGACTCAATCCCGGCTAATGGATTAGTAACATCTTTAGATCCTGCCTCAGATTCAATACCAACAATAAAGTTCTCAACAAACCCAGCTTCATTGACTTCTTGATCTAGTGAATCTACGACTACAACCTCCTCCTGATCGTGCATGGTTTGTTCCTCAGTATTAGCTTCAGACCCACATGCCTCATCTATCACCTGCTTTTCAAACCTTTTTGAAATTGATTGATCCAGCTTTTTACTTAAATCATCCACATCCATTCTTGTTTCGTCCGCATGAATTATTTTTCTTGACAGCTCCCGGATTTCAGCTCTGAGTCCCCTAGCCTTGTTAGCTACTCTCATGAAGAGGCTAGCTTCTTCCAACGTTTCAGCTCCAGCCCCAACTTTTATGTGATTCTCCCACAGAATCACTAAGTCCTCATCACAGAAAGAAAAAACTTCCATTGGATCAAACAATCGTATTTCTGGAGCTCCTTTTACTCTGATCACTGCTTCCCCGGTGTTGTTATCATAAAACCATTTTTCAAACGGTTGCAGTCTCGGGGGAAGAGGATCAGGTATCTTGATGCGATTCACAGTCTTTGCTGGTTTCAGTTTAAGCACAATCTTGCCTTTCCCGGTCACCCAATCAACATATTTCTTCGACCTCCTTCTTTCCATTTTCATGAAACCAAAAGTCTTGAAGTTATCAGTCAAGCTCTTTTTAATCTCCATTTCCAGCAGCTTGGCCCTTTCACTCTGTTCAGCTCCAATCAAAGGAATCTCAGCCAATCTCCTTAAATCCTATCTTGGAAGGGTTTTAAAAGCTTTTCTTTTGTGAACATAAGATATACCCCTTCCCCTTCTCTTGATCATAAACAATTTGAGCTCAGAGTTGTATTTCCAACTGAAGATCTTCTTATCGCTCTCTTTTCTTGTAGGGTTTTTGATGTTCTGGAACAGTGGAGTTATCTCTTCAGCCTCCTTTTCTTTAACAAACCACTCAGATTGATCTAACTCCACCGTTCCAGTTTCAGCTGACCCAGTATCAGTCACATAGGTCACTGGACGTTCATCCACCTCATAGAATTCCGGTTCTGAGCTGTAATCCACCAACTGCTCCTCAACTTCCTCCTCTTCATCTACTAACTTCATCTCAGCTTGTTTTTCTTTCTCCAATCATTGTTTCTCCCCCACAACCTCCTCACCTATTAAGTCCTTCTCAATATCAAGTCCCAAATCATCAAAATCTTCATTCCCAACCTCCACATCATCATCCTCACCCTGTGCTCCTTCATCATCAACAGGTTCATCATTTTTGTTCTTCCCTCGACTTAATCCTGCAGCGTTACTAGTACCAGCTGCTGAGCTTGGGCCCTCTCCTGCCACAGAAAATCTCCCCACCTTCAGAAATGAGTATTTGGAGGTATCGGTGAGGTCATTGATTTCCTCTTCAGATCTAACATCTGGCAGGCCAGTCGCTTCCTTCAGAGAGTTTACCTCCTTGAACAGTGTCTTGATCAGTTCTTGTTGATCAAGCACCATCTTTGTCAAGCCTTCAATCATATCATCCTTCTTTTTCTCTCTCAACTCTTGGTTTATCAATTTTGTTTTCATCATGCTTAGCTCATTGGCCACAGAAGCACTGACGTTTCTAATCATGCCTTGGTCAAGTTCGGATCTTGCGTCTTTTCTTGGAGGATTTTCTGTGAAGGCCTGATGTTTGTGTTTCGTTCTCCTCTCTGATGTTTCAGTGTGACTACTTTCTTCAGGCCTCTTCTTAGTTCTTCTCTCCTTTTCAACTCGCAATTCATGCATTGCCTTATCAATTTCATCCTCAAAGTCATACTCTTTCTCTTTGGCATATCTTTTTCTCTTTTTAACTATTTCTTCTTGTTTCTCCCTGTTCTCTGCAGATCTCTTTTCCTCTGCTTCTATCACCTTCATTATGTATGCCCATCTCTCAGCAGAATACATATTTTCCCACAAGTGGGTGATCTTCCAACTGAAGTCATGTCTTGCAGAAGAACAGTCTGCAAATATCCTTGAGCTCATCTGGGCTAGTCTCTTGATTTCTCCATGCTTAGGAATGTTTGGAATCAAGTCATCAATTATCATCTGAACAAATCTCGGATACAGAAGCCACTTCTCCTTCTTCACTGCCATTATGTTATCACACATGCACTCAAAAATCAGTCTTGCTATATTTGCCTTTTGGCCTCTGCAAAATATCACCATTGCTTTGGCCCATCTCAAGTTGAGACCATCGGATCCTCCTTTCCTATCGTCTAAGCACATGATGAATATATGAGCAATGTATCTCCACTCTTTAGACAGCATAGACTTCTTTATCTCTTTCTTTGAGCCAAAAGACGGTCCCTCATACCCATGCTTCGGAATCCCTCCATGACTTGATTTTCAGACAGTTCTACTTCTTCTCCCTGATCACCTTCTAGACAAAGTACTCTTGTTATGATTTCTTCAGTGATGGCAATGTCATTTCCTTCTATCCTTGCTCGAATACAGTGTGGATTAGCTTTAACATCCAACTTGGCTGATCTGCAGAAGTCTTAGATATGCAAAATATAGATAGATGGTGAATGAGTGATAGCATAATGAATTAGAGACTGTTTCAGCCACTTTATACAATCTCTAAACCCTGCATCTTTGGGACTGTCTTCATCCAAAAGGGCTACGGTGTTGTTTTTCTCATCAAACTTGAGGTTAGCCATAATCGCTGAAAACAAATTAGAAAAGTGTAAGTATACATCATGATAAATGTGTGAGAATATGTAAAAGCAAAAACAAAAGAAATAAATTAAATTCGCTCAAGTGAATCTATAAATTCGCTAAGGTGAATCTATAGATTCGCCAGAAAAACGATAATTTCGCTTGGGTGAATCTATAGATTCGCTCGGTTCATGTGAACTTTCGTTCAAATTCGCTCAACCTTAGTCAATTTACATAGGCGATTACATAGATTCGCTTAAACTTAAGTGACTTTTAGTTTAATTTGGTTGGAAAACATTAAGTTCGTCGTGGTGAATTTATAGTTTCGCTCGGTTCAAGTGAACAGGCGAAGTTGTTGGGTGAATTTACAAATTCGCTCGAGTTCAAGTGAACTTTCGTTCAAATTCGCCTGAAGATCAGCAAGTTCGTTGGACGAGGGTTCCCGAACCCTAACCCAGGCGAACATGCCAAATCTCACAATGCGAAGCAATATACACCGATTAAAGCTTTAAGTGAGGTTCGCAACACCAACCTAAATCCTTTATAACACACTATTCAACACAAATCAAAACTGAAAGAAAACTCTGAAATTTCGCAATATGAACAGGCAGTTAGGGTTTGAGGTTACTGTGAACAATTTCGCGTTCACTGTACCTCTTATAAGACATAGATTCGCTGTAGCGAATCTATAGATTCGCCCGGTAAACTCAACATATTGGTTTGACATGCAACTGGTCGAGCTTACTGGCGAAACTATAGGTTCGCTAAGGCGAATCTTAATTTCGCCCGACTCAAAAACAAGTTTTAAAATAAGATAAAATTAAAAATTAAAAATTAAAATAAAATAAAGTAAAATAAAATAAAATTGAAATAAAATAAGATAAAAATAATAATAAAAAAATAATAAAATTTGCCTATGAATACCTTATTGCCCCATGATAAAATTAAATAAGGCTAAAATTATAAAATAGAAATAAAATCAGAATAAAATTAAAATTAAATGGTAGAAGGATATAATATCATTTTTCAGAGGGGCATGACTTGGTGAGATTGCTGATATGTTTGTCCGCTTAAACCCATTCCCTGTTCTTTTCAACTTATGATCTGCAACTGTTTATCATGTTCTGAATTGTCTTAGAAACTCAGCAACTTGGTCCCCACTTATATTTGATAAAGAATTAGTCTCGTCATCAAGGTTTATTGAGCATAATCATTCTGCTCACTATACTGAATCTACTTAATGCAAACACAATGACTGGCATATATACATATGGGACACTATAATGTACAGATGCAGACACACATATATGCAAGATATACACATGAGATGCAGACTCAACCTTTAACTAGTTGATGAGAGCTTCAGGTCAATGCTTTCGCATAGCAAAGAAGATCATCTAGGTGTGTTGATGAGAACTTCAGGTCAATGCTTTCGCATAGCAGAGAAGATCATCACTCCAGGTCAATGCTTTCGCATAGCAGAGGAGATAAACACACATCTTTTCTTATGTAAAGTATGAAAGTATATACAGTAATGGGCTATTTGAGATTATTTAATGTTTGACTTAGAGGGTGTTATCACCGAGTCACCATCCCAGTGGGAAACACCATAAGCTTCACATCAATAATCTAATCCTAAAAGTATGAAAGTATATACAGTAATGGGCTATTTCAGATTATTTAATGTTTTGACTTAGAGGGCGTTATCACCGAGTCACCATCCCAGTGGGAAACACCATAAGCTTCATATCAATAATCTAATCCTAAAAGTAAACACAGTACAGGAGCAAGACATCAATTGGCAACTCTCAACCAAGTTTTAGACAAGACTTGTATCTTTGTGTAGACAAAAATATCATGAGGATAATCCTTATTACTGAGTAATGATCTTTAATTTGGCTGCATGATCACTTGTTTACTTTGTTTTTGGGATGAGTCTATCATGCATATCCCAGCGTAAGATGTTCCCCTCTTTCTTACTTCATTTTCTTGAATTCCTGAGAGAATAAAAGTTAAAACTTATTATTAGCATTAATCTCCCTCAAAATTTTCATTTGATAGCTTACTTAATAGAAAATTTCTTAACAATGAAAGTAAAAGAAAATTAAGAATAAAAAGGAAAGATATATGGGACACAAGGATTCTCTAAGCAGACAACAACCAAGACCATAAGGAAAATATGTACATATATACATCTTAAACGGTAGTTTTGCTCAGAAAAGGTTTTCAGAAGGATATTAATCCTAGCATAGACATCAGTTCAAAAAAATGTGGTTTATCAAATGTTTTAGTGAAAAGATCTGCTTTCTGCTTTCTTGTTTCAATAGGAATAATATCAATGAACCCCTTTTCCTGAGCATCACGGATGGCATGAATTCTTGTTTCGATGTGCTTGGTTCGAGTATGATGAATTGGATTCTTGGCAATTCCAACAGCGGCTTCATTGTCACAGAAAATCGGAGTGTGAAGGAAATTGATGCCATAATCCATCATCTGGTGTTAAATCCAGAGCACTTGGCAACAGCAGCTTGATGCAGCGATATATTCAGCTTCTCCCGTGGATAAGGACACTGTTGTTTGTTTTTTGCTTTGCCACGAAACAAGAAAATCACCCAGATATTGGCATCCACCGGTGACTGACTTTCTGTTAATCTTGCAACCACCATGATCACTATCAGAAAAAGCATGTAAATCAAAGTTCCCACCTTTTGGGTACCAAAGTCCCAAACGAGAGGAACCCTTAAGGTAACGAAAAATGCGTTTAACAGCTAGCTCATGTGATTCTTTAGGATTGGCTTGATAACGAGCACAGTAGCACACGGCAAATATGATATCTGGATGGCTTGCAGTCAGATACATGAGAGATCCGATCATCAAGCGATATCGATGAGCATCCACGGACTTCCCATTATCATCAGGAGACAAGCATGTCTGAGCAGTGAAGGGAGTAAGTTCTGGATTTGAATCATCCATGCCGAACTTTGTGATGATTTCCTTGATGTACTTCTCTTGGTGAATAAGAATACCTTCAGGTTTCTGTTCCACTTGCAGGCCTAAGAAGAAGCGCATCTCCCCCATCATGCTCATTTCAAAGCGATCCTTCATCACTTCTTCAAATTCTTTACACAGCTTTTCATTTGTTGATCCAAAGATAATATCATCGACATACACCTGAACATTCAGCATCTCACCATCCACCTCCTTCTTGAATAGTGTCATATCTATAGTCCCACGAGAGAAACCCTTACTGAGGAGATACTGTGTCAAGGTCTCATACCAGATTCGGGGAGCTTGATGCAACCCATACAGTGATTTGTCTAGCTTGTATACTTTGTCTAGAAAATCTAGATCCTCGAAACCTGGTGGCTGACAAACATAGATCTCCTCATCAATGTTTCCATATAGAAATGCACACTTCACATCCATCTGAAAAACTTTAAAGTTCTTGTTAGCTGCATGTGCAAGAAAAATTCTAATGGCTTCGATCCGAGCAACCGGAGCAAACACTTCAGTGTAGTCTATCCCCTCCTCCTGAGCAAATCCTTGAACAACCAATCTGGCCTTGTTTCTGACAACAACACCACGATCATCTGGCTTATTCCGGAATACCCACTTTGTACCAATGGGGCATTTGTTTGGAGGAAGATCAACTAACTCCCAAACTTTTAACTTTCTGAATTGATGCAACTCAGACTACATAGAGTCCACCCAGCTTGGGTCTTCAAGTGCCTATTTGTAATTCTTTGGAACAGTCTGAGATAGAAAAGCTGCATAAAGACACTCATTTATCAATCCACTCTGACTTCGAGTCCTTACTCCGTCTGTGATGGATCCAATGATGTAGTCATGAGGGTGATCTTTTAAGGTTTTAAAATTAGTATGAAGCAATGAAGAGTTATGTGGAGATGTGGATGTGGAAGAGGATGGTTGTGCAGTAGAAGATGAATTTGTAGGGATTGGATCGATAGGAGGATTTGAAATGGATGAAGATGTGGATGGAATAGTAGATGAGATTGTAGGATTAGATGAAGATGGTTGAGATGGTGGAGGTGGTGGAGATGGGATATCAAATGAAGTAGGTGGTAATGATGTGGCAGACGGTAGTGGTGGTGGTGGAATAAGATTCACAGGCGGGTGAGAAATAACATCATCGTCATCGGGAATTGGCAGATTGAATGGTGGAGATCCATTAGTGATAGATTCCCACCGACCATGAAAGTACAAGTTCTCAAACTGCTGCTTCAAGAGATCCTTCTTGTTCTCTTGGGTTTCCTTGGATCCTTCATACATCAGCTTCAGTGCTTCCCATAAATCTTTGGCAGTTTTGCACTTCTTGAAGCGTCTGTAGACGGAGTTGGGGAGAGCAGTTTGGAGAGAAGTCATAGCCCTTTGATCCAGCTCTATTCTCTTCCTGTCTTCTTCTGAGTAATCATCAACATCTTTTGGAAAAATGCGATTACCAGTGGCAGAAGTGGTGCTTGGTATGAAAGGACCATTGACAATGGAGTCCCACATCCTTGAATCTTGACACTTGATGAAGCCTTCCATTCTGATACACCATGTGTCAAAGTCTTCAGGGGTGATCAGTGGGGACTTGGTCATGGTACCGGTTTCCATATCAGCCTTGGAGAGAGCAGCCATTTGAGTGAGTGGTTTGTAGTGAGGAGTGAAAAACAGGTTGATTTGGATGGTAAGATCTCACAATCAAGAGCCTGGAGCTCTGATACCAAATTGCAGGATCGAATATGGGTGGTTTTTCTCTCAACTCACTGTGAACAACACTCAGCAAGCAGTCTATGAAGAGTTGATCACAATATAACAAGTAACAGGCAGTAAGAAAATTAACACAGCAAGTAAATTTTCAAGGTACTTTTATATATTGCTGCTCAACTCAAAGGATTACAAGACTCTTGGACTCAAATCGCTTATCTAAAGAGTTACAAGGAGAAGATATATATAATACTACCTACAACCGGATATACTTTGATACCAGCTGGACACCTCTAACCTTACATCTATACTACAAGACTCTAGGTGAGGTCTTTCAGACATTTTGCCTGAGAGTTGGTAGTCAGGACATGTCCCTGACTTACCTTTTGTCACCAACTAAATTTGGTAACATGTACTATCATAAAAAGGTGAACAGTAGAATAAAGTATGGTTAACAACATGGCTCTTTAGGAAGATGACATGCTGTATCAGAGGTCTGCAGCGGACTGACAAGGACCATACTTTTATCTGCTGGACATAGCAATGTCTTCCGAAGGATAAAGTGCTTCGGAAGTATAACTTCTTCCGAAGGCACTTATACTTAGGAAGACTACTTCTTCCGAAGCTTGGAGTCTTTTTTGTCTTCGGAAGCAGACTTTGTCTTCAGCTCTTTCATCAGACTTTGTCTTCAGAAGCTGACTTTGTCTTCAGCTCTTTCATCAGACTTTGTCTTCGGAAGATAGTCTTCAGCTGTTGGCTTCAGCTGTTGTCTTCAGCAGTTGACTTCAGCTTTTGCCTTCAGTAGATATCTTCAGCTGTTGGCTTCAGCTGTTGTCTTCAGCAGTTGACTTCAGCTTTTGCCTTCAGTAGATATCTTCAGCTGTTGTTCCTCAGACTCTCGGAAGATCTCTTGCTTGACTTCGGAAGCCCTTCAATGTAGCACCAAAAGTGACTATGAAGTGGTTTTGGTTGCACCAGCCTTATCATGATCCAACAGTATCGATTATCGCGAGTTGAACAAATTGAATGTGAAGAATCGATATCCTCTTCCAAGAATTGATGATTTATTTGATCAACTGCAAGGAGCTTCATATTTCTCCAAGATTGATCTTCGCTCTGGATATCATCAACTAAGGGTTTTCGAGGATGACATACCGAAAACAGCATTCAGGACTCGTTATGGGCACTATGAGTTCTTAGTCATGCCATTCGGACTAAGTAATGCACCAGCCGTGTTCATGGATCTGATGAATCGAGTGTGCAAACCTTACTTGGATAAGTTCGTGATCGTATTCATAGACGATATACTTATCTACTCTCATTTGAAAGAGGACCACGAGGAACACCTTCGGGCCATACTGAGTCTATTACAAGAAGAGAAACTTTTCGCTAAACTCTCGAAGTGCGAGTTTTGGCTTCGAGAAGTGAAATTTTTAGGGCATGTGGTTAACGAAAATGGGATTCATGTAGATCCCGGCAAGATTGAAGCAGTTAAGAAATGGGATGCACCCCAGACACCTTCAGAGATACGGCAATTCTTAGGATTGGCCGGATATTATCGTCGCTTCATTGCGAATTTTTCAAAGATTGCTCAACCGTTAACTTTGTTGACTCAAAAAGACAACAAGTTTGATTGGGGACATGCACAAGAATAAGCATTCCAAACGTTGAAGGAGAAGTTGTACAACGCACCGATATTGTCCCTCCCAGACGGGACTGGTGATTTTGTGGTGTACTACGATGCTTCACATCAAGGATTGGGTTGTGTGCTAATGCAGAAAGATAAGGTGATTGCCTACGCCTCACTACAACTTAAGGTGCACGAAAAGAACTATACAACTCATGGTTTGGAGTTGGGCGCTGTAGTATTTGCACTTAAGATATGGAGGCACTATCTGTATGGAACCAAATGCATCATCTACACGGATCATAAGAGCCTTCAACACATCCTGAATCAAAAAGAACTCAATATGCGTCAGCGATGTTGGGTGGAGTTACTTAGTGACTACGATTGTGAAATCCGGTATCATCCGGCGAAAGCAAATGTGGTGGCTGATGCCCTAAGTCGTAAAGAACATGTGAAACCACTACGTGCTCGAGCATTGGGATTGACTATTCAAACGAACTTGAAAGCTCAGATCCAACTTGCACAAAGTGAGGCATTGAAAGAAGAAAACCTTGCGGGAGAAGAATTCCGAGGGTTGGACAAACAGATGGTTTGCAAGGATGATGGTATACAGTACTTCATGGATCGTATATGGGTACCCAAATAAGGAGACGTTCGTACCCTAATCATGGATGAAGCACACAAGACACGATATTCTGTTCATCCTGGTGCAGACAAGATGTATCACGATCTTAAGGATCTATACTGGTGGCCAGGCATGAAGAAAGACATTGCTATGTATGTAAGCCGATGCTTGACGTGCTCAAAAGTTAAGGCTGAACATCAGAAACCATCGGGATTATTACAGCAACCTGAAATTCTCGAGTGGAAATCGGAGAACATAGCAATGGATTTCATTACCAAACTCCCTAGAACAAGTAGCGGGCACGACTCAATATGGGTCGTAGTGGATCGGATGACAAAGTCCGCTCATTTCTCACCGATTCGAGAGGATTACAAGATGGAAAAGTTGGTGAGATTGTACATAAAGGAGGTCGTGACACGGCATGGAGTGCCGGTGTCAATCATATCCGACCGTGACAGCCGATTTACTTCACGATTTTGGCAAACACTGCAGAAAGAGATGGGCACTCGATTAGATATGAGTACCGCCTATCACCCACAAACAGATGCCCAAAGTGAATGAACAATACAAACGTTGGAAGACATGCTCAGAGCTTATGTAATCGATTTTGGTGGTAGCTGTGACACTCATCTACCATTGATTGAGTTCTTTTACAACAACAACTACCATACAAGCATTGGATGTGCTCCATTTGAAGCATTGTATGGGAGGAAATGTAGATCCCCAGTTTGTTGGGCTGAGATTAGTGAAAGCCAGCTAACAGGCCCAGAGATCATCCAAGAGACAACTGACAAGAATTTCCAAATCAAAGACAGATTAAAAGCTGCAAGAGATCGCCAAAAGAGCTATGCCGACAACCATCGGAAGCCTCTAGAATTCAATGTTGGAGATCACGTTCTACTCAAACTCTCTCCCTGGAAAGGGATTGTATGATTTGGAAAGAATGGAAAGTTATCCCCAAGATACGTAGGACCATTCGAGATTATAGAAAGAATCGGTCCGGTGGCTTACAGATTAAGGTTGCCACAAGAACTTAGCGGTGTACACGACACATTTCACGTATCAAACCTCAAAAAATGCCTGGTAGATGAAACTCTACATGTGCCAATTGAGGAAATCAAGATTGACGAAAAGCTTCATTTCATCGAAGAACCTATCGAGATCATGGACCGAAAGGTCAAACGCTTAAGGCGCAGCAAGATACCGATCGTTCGCGTGAGATGGAACTCTAAACGAGGACCAGAATTCATGTAGGAACGGGATAATCAGATGAAACTCAAATATCCACATCTATTCGAGGTGATACTCTTGGACCTAACACCAGTTTAATTTCGGGACGAAATTCTCTCAACTGGGGGATACTGTGACATCCGTCACCAAAAAGGTCCGTCATTTAACGTGGATTTCATTAACTATCCTTAGAACGTTCACTTCACATCTTCATAGACTATTTGTGAGGACATCATACTTGTTTGATTTTCTTTTACACTCGTGACATCATTGTTTGCAACATTAGCACTTAAAACGCTTAGGAATAACACCGACGACATCATTAAATATATTACGTTATATAGTATAAACATCATTAATAACAACATTTTCATGATACAAACAACATTAAATACTTCCCTATAATAAATATAACTCGCTCATTTACGTCGTTTTCAACCGAAACAAATTTGGGAACTCGGGGGCTAAGTGCAGGGACTAAATGTGATAATTGCCAAACTAGGACTGGTTATAAATACCCATATACCAGCCCTAGCCTTCACATTCTCACCTTCTTCTTCATCTTCTTCTTCTTCACCTTCTCCACCTTCCTAGCACAAAAAACCACCCCGTTTCTTGCGTTTTCACCGGCAAAACCTCGGCTACAACTGAGACTACTAGTTTCTAGTAGGTAAACGACCTTGGTTGTCCTTTCTTGCTCGTTTTTACTGCTGCAAATCTAGGGTTTCGGGTGCTCGGGTTCAACCCGAGCACATGAGGTCGTGTGGGTGCGTGTGTTGCTTTTCTGAGTGTGCATCTTGCTTAGATATGTTAGATAAGTGTTTCTGGAAGTCCTTGTTGTGTGAAACCCGTACACGGACCAGCCGAAGGCTGCTCAGCACCTCCAGCAGTCGCGATCTGCTTCTGGGCGACTGGGTCTGTCATACGACTGGGCGTGTCGTGTGACTGAGTCCATGCGATTGGGTCTGTCGTGCGACTGAGTCCAACCGATTGAGTGAGTCATGTAACTGAGCCCATACTATTGTGTGTGTCGTGCGATTGAGTCATGCGGATGAGTATTGCCATGCGATTGAGTCAATGCGGATGAATGTGTGCGATTGGGTGATGTGCGGTACGACTGAATGCTTAGTCGGACGAATGGGGGTTCAATCATGCGAATAAAACTGATTCATATGACTGAGAGTTGATTCGTGCGAATGGAGTGTCCAGTCGTGCATCTGGTCCTGTCGTGCAATTGGAGTCATGGTGCGTAAATTCTTCCTACGTGTGGTGTGTGTAGTCGTGTGATGTTAAGGTGACATCGACACGGTTGCCATTGCTAATGACGATCTTTAAGATTAACACTATCAAACTCATTTATGTTATATCAAATCAAATCGACTTAACATTTTACAATTAGCAACAAACGATTCATAACACAAGTGCTTACTAAGTATTTCTTTAACAATAATAACACTTTTACACAAATATCATCTACAATGGCAATGTTTCTAGTACTTGGATCTACATAAGATCCATTGTGCGTGCTTGTGTGCAAGTGTTACCCATGACCGAATCGATACGACCCGACCCAACTAAACAATATTATTAACAGCAGGCATATCGTTAATGCTTAACATAACTGTCAATAGGTGATTGACCGTTCATACATAAATACAAGTTTGAGAAGTTTCATCATACATACTTAACACTTAACAAGTGAGTTTCGTGGCCCATTTTTATGCTTATACAATTGTTTCAATCTTTTACAAACATAGGGGAAAAGTATGCTCACACGTTTTCAATGTTGTACAACATCCATACAATTTTCATACTTGGAATCAACGTGATACTGTTTTGTGAGTACATATCTGATGCATACATGATGTTACTGGGTGTTCTTCTTACAACCATAAATTCCGTTTCTTGCGTTTTCACCGGCAAAACCTCGGCTACAGCTGAGACTACTCGTTTCTAGCAGGTAGACGACCTTGGTTGTCCTTTCTTGCTCGTTTTTACTGCTGTAAATCTAGGGTTTCGGGTGCTCAGGTTCAACCCGAGCACATGAGGTCGTGTGGGTCCGTGTGTTGCTTTTCTGAGTGTGTATCTTGCTTAGATATGTTAGATAAGTGTTTCTGGAAGTCCTTGTTGTGTGAAACCCGTGCACGGAGCAGCCGAAGGCTGCTAAGCACCTCCAGCAGTCGCGATCTGCTTCTCGGCGACTGGGTCTGTCATGCGACTAAGTCGTGCGACTGGGCGTGTCGTGCGACTGAGTCCATGCGATTGGGTCTATCGTGCGTCTGAGTCCAAGCGATTGAGTGAGTTGTGCGAGTGAGCCCATACTATTGTGTGTGTCGTGCGATTGAGTCATGCGGATGAGTATTGCCATGCAATTCAGTCAATGTGGATGAATGTGTGTGATTGGGTGCTGTGTGATATGCTTAGTCCCACGAATGGGGGTTCAATCATGCGAATGAAGCTGATTCGCACGATTGAGAGTTGATTCTGCAAATGGAGTGTCCAGTCGTGCGTCTGGTCCTGTCGTGCAATTGGAGTCATTGTGCGTGAATTCTTCCTATGTGTGGTGTGTGTAGTCGTGTGATGTTAAGGTGACATCGACACGGTTGCCATTGCTAATGACGATCTTTAAGATTAACACTATCAAACTCATTAATGTTATATCAAATCAAATCGACTTAACATTTTACAATTAGCAACAAACGATTCGTAACACAAGTGCTTACTATGTGTTTTCTTTAACAACAATAACACTTTTACACAAATATCATCTACAATGACAACGTTTCTAGTACTTGGATCTACATAAGATCTATTGTGCGTGCTTGTGTGCAAGTGTTACCCACGACCGAATCGATACGACCCGACCCAACTAAACAATATTATTAACAGGAGGCATATCGTTAATGCTTAACGTAACTATCAATAGGTGATTGACTGTTCATACATACATACAAGTTTGGGAAGTTTCATCATACATACTTACCAATTAAAAAGTGAGTTTCGTGGCCCCTTTTTATGCTTATACAATTGTTTCAATCTTTTAGAAACATGGGGGAAAAGTATGCTCACACGTTTTCAATGCTGTACAACATACATACAATTTTCATACTTGGAATCAACGTGATTCTGTTTTGTGAGTACATATCTGATGCATACATGATGTTAGTGTGTGGTTCTTCTTACAACCATTAATTCTGGTGTTGGAACTAATGGATAGGTATTAGTAGTACTACTGGGTTGACACCCCCACCCTTGATAGATGGTTACTTGTGAGTACTATCACACTGCCAGGAACGGGCCTTGGATGAATATATTACGACAAGTTGCTGTGTGTACGTCATTAGGTTTGGTTGTATAAAACTCATGGTATGTGATTTTGCTTGCTTATAACTGTATGCACGGTATTCCACTACAAACACTATACAACATCAATTACATGTTTACAATTCAAACCTGTGAAGCTCACCAACATTATTGTTGATGATTTTGAGCATAATTTTCAGGTAACAATGAGAACTAAAGATCTAGGAGTGCTGCCTTAGTGGAGACCATAGGATGCATTTTGAGACTGAACATACATGATGAACAATTATTTTGTACATTGTTGCAGTCCATCAAACAATTAACATTCTTTTGGATACTTGTTCCTGGGTTGTGGGAATTACATACAAGAATACAATTTTGTGATTATGTGAATCGTTTATGTGAATCAGTAACAATTTTCTAATTATGCTTATGGCTATGTTGTCGTGAACATTGACTAAACACGACACAAGTCTCCATTTGTGCCGGGTGTCGTCATGACACGCTATGTCATCAATTACATATATATTGCATCTTTATTGTTAACCATGTGTTATGACGATCCCGTCTCGCTCGCATCCCCGTGTTTCCGCTCTCAGCGGGGGTGTGACAGACTGGTATCAGAGCCATTGGTTATAAAGAATTAGGCAATTCACTTGACCTAGACTATAACCTAGGAACCTTCATGTAGAATGCATGCTAGGACTAGCTTGCATTTGATGTTACATGTATGTTACTCTATACTTGTTTCTTGTCTCTATACACGATTCTATACATACATGCTTGTTATCTGATCATCCTGAGGAAGACACTATTACTCTTAGTCTTTCTCCACGTGATACCTTATACTAGAATCTTACATTTGTATACGCACTACATTATACCATTCGGTCGAACACCCAAACTGAAGGGAAACTTCGCAGATCACGCGTAGCATCGATCTCAAATACTAAATCCGACCCTAAGATAGTATGCCTGAGATCCTGAAAGTATGAAGGATACACAAATATCATTAGACAAATTATGCTTATGTGCTTAGAGTTTATTTGCTATCACATACTACTATTGGAATACTAATGACTTATAGACATGAGGGCATTACATGATTCGTGTTTGATGAATGTTGACAATACTATGATGTTAACTTGGGGTAGGTGAAGCTAAGGGTGACCATGCAAGGCAAATTACCATTACGGGTGCACACGTAATTGCAATTTGCAGTACATGAGAAGTCTGGCTAATCTTACCATGAGGTTACGATCATGAGTATCACAAGTTTTCTATTCTATACCCTAGGGTGCTAGGATCATAATTCTAGTAAGACCTTGTTAAGGATAACAAAACATTACTAACACCTACTATTACCTAAGTCCTGTCCTACTTAGAGCCTTCATGGTATTTCCAATCATGACATTGATGTTATTTTCCATGAAAAAATCCTCCACTTAGCATTTCAGTAACTAAGGAACTGATTGAATGCTTAGAATGAAAGTGGACTACAAGAAATGTAGAGGAGTGATGATACTCTCTACACATACATTACGTTATTCATTGGGACGATGCTAAGGAAAATAGGATGTCAAGTAACCGGTTTAGGTATCATTCTAGGTATATCGTGGATGTGGTGGGAACGCTGCGGGGAACCCTATATATAAGCATCACCGGTATACTAAGAATGTGCTTCAACGGAGCTACGTGATGGTCCTGATTGACTGAAGCATGGATTGTTGGAACTTGATGAGTGGAATCATACATGTATCTTCAAGTGACTAAGGTTTACATGTTTACTAAAGTTTACATGTTTACTCCTTTTATGATTAGAAGATGCCTCCTCGAAGAGTCACACGCAGTACAAATCAAGAAGGTGAGACCCCACAAGGTAGAGGTAGGGGTAACGGGTGGTGCTCCCGCCGGCAACAATCAGGGAACTGAAAACCCTGATATAGCTGCTATGATTGCTCAGCAGCTAGCCGCACTGATTCCAACTATAGTGACTCAAGTGAGCGACACTCTTCTGAATCATAATCTCCACGGGGATCATGATACTAATGATCAGCATAATCAAGGAACAGAGGAAGACACTGGGATTGGCGGAACAACTGGTAATGAAACTGGGGTCGATAATACAAGATTGGAATGTTCTTACAATGAATTTGTGGCCTGCAAACCCCGAGAATTTGATGGGAAAGCTGGGGCGATAGCCCTAACAAGATGGCTTGAAAAGATGGAGGCAGTGATTGACATCAGTGAGTGACTCGACAGTCAAAGAATCAAGTATGCCACATGTTCACTGCAGGGCAAGGCATTAACCTGGTGGAACACCCAGGTTCAAGCTAGAGGAAGAGAGTTCGCGATGCGGATGTCATGGGATGAGTTCAAAGCTTTGATCACTAAGGAGTACTGCCCCCTCAACGAAATGCAAAAACTGGAGCATAAATTCTGGAATCATTCTATGGTGGGGGCTGGGCACGCAGCTACTGATCGATTCCACGAACTGGCGAGGCTAGTTCCACATCTTGTGACCCCAGAATCGAAGAGAATCGAGAGGTACATTTGGGGACTTGCGCCTCAGATCCGGGCAATGGTATAACAGCAACTGCTCCTCCAACGATTCAGAGCACAATTCTGAAGGCGGGCTCTCTCACTGATGAGATGGTAAGAACAGGGGTATTGGGTAGGGGAGCAGAGAAGAGAAAGGATGTTGGAGAAACAAGCCGATCGAATGCCAGGAAATCTGATAAAAGGGCCAAGATCACCAGAAATTTCGTGGCTGTGACTCAGGGCAAGAGAGAGTATGTTGGGTCGCACCCCAAATGTGACAGGTGCAACTATCATCATCCCCCAGAGATGTAGTGCTGGGTGTGTGTGAACTGTAGGCACCCGGGGCACTTAGCGAAGGATTGTAGAACTGCGCCGAATCTGGTAGCACCTGTCACGCGGTTAATCCCGCCAGGAATGCCAGAGTCTGTTATGAGTGTGGAAACCCGGGTCACTACCGGAACATGTGCCCCAAACTGAATAGCGCACCGGGTCAACAAGGGAATAACCAGCAGCAAGTGATGGCCATAGCTGGGAATCAAGGCCCGGCTAATCAAGGGAATGTTGCTCGGGGACGTGCATTTGTCATTGGAGCTAACGATGCTCGTCAGGACCCGAATGTTGTTACGGGTACGTACTTTCTCAACCACCACTTCGCATCCATATTGTTTGATACTGGAGTAGACAATAGTTTTATATCTTCCGATTTTGCACACATGCTTGCCTTGAACCCTAGTAGACCAGAAACTAGCTTTTCAGTAGAAATGCCAACGCTAGAGTTGCACAAGCCGATGAGATTATTAGAAAGTGCTCCATGATATTGGAAAACCATGCCTTTGACATAGACTTAATACCTTTTGAGCTGGGAAGTTTCGATGTGATTGTAGGGATGGATTGGTTGTCGAAACACGAAGCCGAGATTGTTTGTCGGGAGAAAGTAGTACGAATCCCCATGCCAGACGGGGAGATACTCAAGATTTAAGGGGAACGGCCGGGAAGAACTCTAAATCTTATTTCTTGCATGAAGACGCGTCGATGTCTACGAAACCAGTGTTACGCATTTCTGGCCCATGTAGTGGAAAAGAAAGAAGAAGGCAACAAGTTGGTAGATATTCCTGTAGTACGAGATTATCCGGATGTATTCCCTGATGACTTGTCGGGTTTGCCTCCCCACGACAGGAGGAATTTCGTATAGAGTTGGTTCTTGGAGCTACGCCGGTAGCAAAAGCACCGTACCGGTTAGCACCATCTAAAATGCAAGAGTTATCTAGCCAATTACAAGAACTACTGGAGAAGGGTTTTATTTGGCCGAGTCATACACCGTGGGGAGCTCCGGTCTTATTTGTCAAAAAGAAAGACGGGTCGTTCCGTATGTGCATCGATTATCGCGAGTTGAACAAATTGACTGTGAAGAATCGATATCCTCTTCCCAGAATTAATGATTTATTTGATCAACTGCAAGGAGCTTCATATTTCTCCAAGATTGATCTTCGCTCTGGATATCATCAACTAAGGGTTTTCGAGGATGACATACCGAAAACAACATTCAGGACTCGTTATGGGCACTATAAGTTCTTAGTCATGCCGTTCGGACTGACTAATGCACCAGCCGTGTTCATGGATCTGATGAATCGAGTGTGCAAACCTTACTTGGATAAGTTCGTGATCGTATTCATAGACGATATACTTATCTACTTTCGTTCGAAAGAGGACCACGAGGAACACCTTCGGGCCATACTGAGTCTATTACAAGAAGAGAAACTTTTCGCTAAACTCTCGAAGTGCGAGTTTTGGCTTCGAGAAGTGAAATTTTTGGGGCATGTGGTTAACGAAAATGGGATTCAAGTAGATCCCGGCAAGATTGAAGAAGTGAAGAAATGGGATGCACCCCAGACACCTTCAGAGATACGGAAATTCTTAGGATTGGCCAGATATTATCGTCGCTTCATTGAGAATTTTTCAAAGATTGCTCAACCGTTAACTTTGTTGACTCAAAAAGACAACAAGTTTGATTGGGGACATGCACAAGAACAAGCATTCCAAACGTTGAAGGAGAAGTTGTGCAACGCACCGATATTGTCCCTCCCAGACGGGACTGATGATTTTGTGGTGTATTGCGATGCTTCACATCAAGGATTGGGTTGTGTGCTAATGCAGAAAGATAAGGTGATTGCCTACGCCTCACGATAACTCAAGGTGCACGAAAAGAACTATACAACTCATGATTTGGAGTTGGGCGTTGTAGTATTTGCACTTAAGATATGGAGGCACTACTGTATGGAACCAAATGCATCATCTACACAGATCATAAGAGCCTTCAACACATCCTGAATCAGAAAGAACTCAATATGCGTCAGCGTCGTTGGATGGAGTTATTTAGTGACTACGATTGTGAAATCTTGTATCATCCGGGGAAAGCAAATGTGGTGGCTGACACCCTAAGTCGTAAAGAACATGTGAAACCACTACGTGCTTGAGCTTTGGGATTGACTATTCAAATGAACTTGAAAGCTCAGATCCAACTTGCACAAAGTGAGGCATTGAAAGAAGAAAACCTTGCGGGAGAAGAATTCCGAGGGTTGGACAAACAGATGGTTTGCAAGGATGATGGTATACAGTACTTCATGGATCGTATACGGGTACCCAAATGGGGAGATGTTCGTACCCTAATCTTAGATGAAGCACACAAGACACGATATTCTGTTCATCCTGGTGCAGACAAGATGTATCACGATCTTAAGGATCTATACTGGTGGCCAGGCATGAAGAAAGACATTGCTATGTATGTACGCTGATGCTTGACGTGCTCGAAAGTTAAGGCTGAACATCAGAAACCATCGGGATTATTACAGCAACCTGAAATTCCCGAGTGGAAATGGGAGAACATAGCCATGGATTTCATTACCAAACTCCCTAGAACAAGTAGCGAGCATGACTCGATATGGGTCGTAGTGGATCGGATGACATAGTCTGCTTATTTCTTACCGATTCGAGAGGATTACAAGATGGAAAAGTTGGCGAAATTGTACATAAAGGAGGTCGTGACACGGCACGGAGTGCCGGTGTCAATCATATCCGACCGTGACAGCCGATTTACTTCATGATTTTGGCAAACACTACAGAAAGCGATGGGCACTCGATTAGATATGAGTACCGCCTATCACCCACAAACAGATAGCCAAAGTGAACGAACAATGCAAACATTGGAAGACATGCTCAGAGCTTGTGTAATCGATTTTGATGGTAGCTGGGACACTCATCTACCATTGATTGAGTTCTCTTACAACAACAGCTACCATACAAGCATTGGATGCGCTCCATTTGAAGCATTGTACGGGAGGAAATGTAGATCCCCGGTTTGTTGGGCTGAGATTGGTGAAAGCCAGCTAACAGGCCCAGAGACCATCCAAGAGACAACTGACTAGATTTTCCAAATCAAAGACAGATTAAAAGCTGCAAGAGATCGCCAAAAGAGCTATGCCGACAACCGTCGGAAGCCTCTAGAATTCAATGTTGGAGATCACGTTCTACTCAAACTCTCTCCCTGGAAAGGGATTATACGATTTGGAAAGAAAGGGAAGTTAGCCACAAGATACGTAGGACCATTCGAGATTACAGAAAGAATCGGTCCGGTGGCTTACAGATTAAGGTTGCCACAAGAACTCAGCGGTGTACACGACACATTTCACGTATCAAACCTCAAAAAATGCCTGGTAGATAAAACTCTACATGTGCCAATTGAGGAAATCAAGATTGACGAAAAGCTTCATTTCATCGAAGAACCTATCGAGATCATGGACCGAAAGGTCAAACGCTTAAGGCGCAGCAAGATACCGATCGTTCGCGTGAGATGGAACTCTAAACGAGGACCAGAATTCATGTGGGAATGGGATGATCAGATGAAACTCAAATATCAACATCTATTCAAGGTTGATACTCTTGGACCTAACACCAGTTGAATTTCGGGACGAAATTCTCTCAACTGGGGGATACTGTGACATCCATCACTAAAAAGGTCCGTCATTTAATGTGGATTTCATTAACTATCCTTAGAACGTTCACTTCACATCTTCATAGACTATTTATGAGGACACCATACTTGTTTGATTTTCTTTTACACTCGTGACATCATTATTTGCAACATTAGCACTTAAAACGCTTACGAATAGCACCGACGACATCATTAACTATATTATGTTATATAGTATAAACATCATTAATAACAACATATTCAAGATACAAACAGCATTAAATACTTCCCTATAATAAATATAACTCGCTCATTTACGTCGTTTTCAACCGAAACAAATTTGGGAACTCGGGGGCTAAGTGCAGGGACTAAATGTGACACTTTCTAAACTAGGGATGGGTATAAATACCCATATACCAGCCCTAGCCTTCACATTCTCACCTTCTTCTTCATCTTCTTCTTCTTCACCTTCTCCACCTTCCTAGCACCAAAAACCGCCCCATTTCTTGCGTTTTCACCGGCAAAACCTCGGCTACAGCTGAGACTACTAGTTTCTAGCAGGTAAACGACCTTAGTTGTCCTTTCTTGCTCGTTTTTACTGCTGCAAATCTAGGGTTTCGGGTGCTCGGGTTCAACCCGAGCACATGAGGTCGTGTGGGTGTGTGTGTTGCTTTTCTGAGTGTGCATCTTGCTTAGATATGTTAGATAAGTGTTTCTGGAAGTCCTTGTTGTGTGAAACCCGTACACGGACCAGCCGAAGGCTGCTCAGCACCTCCAGCAGTCGCGATCTGCTTCTGGGCGACTGGGTCTGTCATGTGACTGAGTCGTGCGACTGGTCGTGTCGTGCGACTAAGTCCATGCGATTGGGTCTGTCGTGCGACTGAGTCCGAGCGATTGAGTGAGTCATGCGAGTGAGCCCATACTATTGTGTGTGTCGTGCGATTGAGTCATGCGGATGAGTATTGCCATGCGATTGAGTCAATGCGGATGAATGTGTACGATTGGGTGCTGTGTGGTACGACTGAATGCTTAGTCGCATGAATGGGGGTTCAATCGTGCGAATGAAGCTGATTCGCACGACTGAGAGTTGATTCGTGCGAATGGAGTGTCCAGTCGTGTGTCTGGTCCTGTCGTGCAATTGGAGTCATTGTGCGTGAATTCTTCCTATGTGTGGTGTGTGTAGTCATGTGATGTTAAGGTGCATTAACATGGTTACCATTGCTAATGACGATCTTTTAAGATTAACACTATCAAACTCATTAATGTTATATCACATCAAATCGACTTAACATTTTACAATTAGCAACAAACGATTCATAACACAAGTGCTTACTAAGTATTTCTTTAACAACAATAACACTTCTACACAAATATCATCTACAATGGCAACGTTTCTAGTACATGGATCTACATAAGATCTATTGTGCATGCTTGTGTGCAAGTGTTACCCATTACCGAATCGATACGACCTGACCCAACTAAACAATATTATTAACAGCAGGCATATCGTTAATATTTAACATAACTGTCAATAGGTGATTGACCGTTCATACATACATACAAGTTTGGGAAGTTTCATCATACATACTTACCACTTAACAAGTGAGTTTCGTGGCCCCTTTTTATGCTTATACAATTTACAAACATGGGGGAAAAGTATGCTCACACTTTTTCAATGCTGTACAACATACATACAATTTTCATACTTGGAATCAACGTGATACTATTTTATGAGTACATATCTGATGCATACATGATGTTACTATGTGGTTCTTCTTACAACCATTAATTCCGATGTTGGAACCAACGGATAGGTATTAGTAGTACTACTGGGTTGACACCCCCACCCTTGACAGATGGTTACTTGTGAGTACCATCACACTGCCAGGAACGGGCCTTGGATGAATATATTCCGACAAGTTGCTATGTGTACGTCATTAGGTTTGGTTGTATAAAACTCATGGTATGTGATTTTGCTTGCTTATAACTGTATGCACGGTATTCCACTACAAACACTATACAGCATTAATTAAATGTTTACAATTCAAACCTGCGAAGCTCACCAACATTATTGTTGATGATTTTGAGCATATTTTTCAGGTAACAATGAGAACTGAAGATATAGGAGTGCTGCCTTAGTGGAGACCCTAGGGTGCATCTTGAGACTAAACATACATGATGAACAATTATTTTGTACATTGTTGCAGTCCATCAAACAATTAACATTCTTTTGGATACTTATTCCCGGGTTGTGGGAATTACATTTAAGAATACAATTTTGTGATTATGTGAATCGTTTATGTGAATCAGTTACAAGTTTCTATTTATGCTTATAGCTATGTTGTCGTGAACATTGACTAAACACGACACAAGTCTCCATTTGTGCCGGGTGTCGTCATGACACGCTATGTCATCAATTACATATATATTGCATCTCTATTGTTAACCATGTGTTATGACGATCCCGTCTCGCTCGCATCCCCGTGTTTCCGCTCTCAGCGGGGGTGTGACACGTTGTAAAGAGACGAATCCTGAGTGTATGATCCCTTCTTGGCCTTGTACTTGTGTCTCACCTCTTCTTCTCTCAGTTTCAGGATGAAATCATTGATATCCAAAGTCTCCAGCACTGAGTTATATCTTAAAGTGGAAATAAATGAATCCCACTTCTCTGGTAGCCCATCAGCCAAACTTGCCACTTTTTCTTCCTTAGACTTTGTAACACCATGAGTGTGAAGTTCACTCATCAAATGATAGAAGCGGTCTATAATATCATCCAGACTCTCGTTCCCGATAGCAGAAAAACTATCAAATTCCTTCTTTAATGCTTTGGCCTTTAAAGACTTCAGTGTTGTGCTCCCTTCATACCGTTTCTCAAGAGCATTCCATAACTTTTTGCTCTGCTTATGTTCTGAATACTGATGGAAGATATCTTTAGGAATTGACTGTGTCAACATAGCATAGGCTTTCTTCTCTACATTATATGCAATCTTTTGTGCATCACTTAATCCACTCAAAGTAAGGGGTATACCATCAGCTCCAACTAGCATATTGTAGCCAGTCTCAATAGCATTCCAGAGATTTATGTCCACTCCATTAAGATGAATCTCAAACCGTTGCTTCCATTGAGGAAATTCATCAAGGGACAAACGCTTAGGTGGTTTATTATGGTTCCCGATCTCATTTTCCAATAGCAATAGGTTCTGGATCCTGGAGTCCTTCCCTGCTGAGAATGCATAGTTTTCTGAGTCCATAATGAATTATTATTAAACTTGAAAACCAAACTGTGTATGCAACTGGGAGGGGCGACAGAAGGACGACTGAAACTTAAATGTGCGATTGAGCTTAGTCGTACGACTGGGCAGGCGATTAGGGCAGTTGTGCGAATGAACAGAACAACTGGGACAATCATACGATTGAACGAGCGACTGGGCCAATCATGCGATTGAACTGAGCGATTGGAGTTCAGTCATGCGATTGAGTCCAGTCATGCGATTGAGTCAATCGTGCGACTGAGACTGCTGACTTGGAAATTTTTCAACCTTTTTCACACAATTCGACCTAAAACACAATTTTGAATACCCTAGACGGCTGCAACTCGAAAAATACTTAATTTTGAAAGCATGCACACGTAAAAACTGGATTTTTATGCAGAAAGCACGGATCTTTAGACTAAAAACGTTGACTTTTTCACAAAAACGATTGAATCCATAAAGAATCAAGAGCCAAGGCTCTGATACCACTTGTTAGGACCGTGTACGTACGGAGTACTAACTGATTCAACATGTAACTGAATCAAATAGTGCGGAATTCTATTTGATTGGCGATCCAATCAGGGAAACCGTTAATTCGATCAAACCTAACGATTAGAATACGTTAGGAATAGACTAGGAATGATCAGAAACGTTCTATGAACTTGGAAGGGACGATCTGGACGAACTTGGACGGCTAGGGTTATGAATTCTCGAAGTGTTACGTTTTTTCACGATTAAGTGGTATTTATAGGTTACAGCTTTAATTCATACGACTGAGTCATGCGTATGGCTCAGTCATGCGACTGAGTCGTGCGATTGGTCATTTGTACGATTGAGTCAGTCTTATGACTCAATCGTGCATATGACTCAATCACCTGGTTCAGTCATGCGATTGGACCATTCGCATGGTACAGTCGTGCGACTGAATCATGAGACTTAGTTAAACACATTCCTGAACCTTTAACAATTCAGAACTATGTCTAACAACTGTATACCTATATAACATGTTCGTATAAGCGTGTAACATACAATAATATAAATATATAAAACATTAAACAACTAATACACAATCAATCAAAGAGTTTTCATTACATTGATCAAACATTACATATGTGTAACAAAATGAAAGTCAATTACATTTAAGCTCACTAGACCTAGAACTAGGGAAATGTGTACCAACAATGATTTTTGTATAAAAATGGGTTTGAAATGGTTTGAGAAATCTGAAATTTGGGTTAGTAATAGTGTTAGTTGATAGAATCATGTTATGGATATGAGTTGGGATTGTAAGAATGTACATGGATGTATGTATGTGTCATGTGTGTATGTATGTATGATGATAGGAGACTTAGGGCTATTTGGCAACTTCTAAATGGGTAAGTGCTGAATCAATAAGAGATCTGAACCAATAAGAGTTCTGAACCAATAAGAGCTGAACCAGTTTAAGTCTGTTTGGTTGGATATCTGAATGACTGTGTAGAATGACTATTTTACCCATCTGAATTACGTCTTCCTAAATATAATTTATCTGTTTGGTTATAACTCCTAAAAATGTTATCAAATCCACCACCATTTGGTAATGGAACACAGATGATATATGACCAAATTTTCTCCTTCTCTTAGACTTCTCTTAAATTGATTGACACATTAAATATGATTAACAAAACTATATAAAAGAATGATCCAAACATTGGAATATTGTAACAAAACGCAGATCAACACAAGCATAAACAAAGTGATCGATATTGCTACCTCAAAGTTATATAGTGCAACCGTCTTACTACCCTGTTTTTTATCTCCAAGTACAACCAAACAATCTCAATGTATAACCAACCAAGATCTATGTGCAATCAAAATAGGTCAAGAAACAAGAAAAAAACAAATACAAATTCAAGAAATACGTACAATTAAGTAATAAAGAAGGCATAAACTACCCTGTTTATGAGATCCTCAAGTCTCACCCACGAACACAAATCATAAAGGATACATCAATCAACTGAACCTAAATTTCATCTAATCTAAACTATCCAATCCAATAATTATATGACACATTAGGTTATTTATGCAAATTCACATTCAAAATCAAAACAATAGCACGAATTTCAGTTTCAGTTTCACCCCACCCTCCAATAGCACCAAGGAGAACAACAGCAGACTGCTTAGCGGTGGCGAGTGTTGTGGGGGTGCAAGGTGGGGAGCCCGACGGTGGTCGCGACGATGCTGTGGTGGTGCAACGGTGGTGGCGACGGGATGCAACGGTGGTGGCGGCGGGGTGCAACGGTGGTGGCGACGGGCTGCAACGGTGGTAGCGACGGCGTGCAACGGTGGTGGCAATGGTGGTGCCCTGGTGATGGCAGGCGACATCAATGGAAGGGAAGGAGGAGCCGTTTTAATGCTTTGGAAGTTTTTTGGGTCAGATATAGCATAATGTCTGATCTAATAAGAGATGAAGTAAGAGCTTTTTTTTCAATAAGTGCTATCAACCAAACAATAAGGGTCTGATCGAGTCAAACCATTGTATCAGACCAGGCCATTAAGACCCAAACAAACAGCCCCTTAGTGGATTATGGCATTTTAAGGAACTTTCTAGGAAGAAATGTTTGGATGATTATTATTGGATATGATGACATAGAAACATAACTAAGTTGGAATATTGGATGATATTACTAAGCAAAAGATAAAATAATGATCAAGATAAAATATAAGTACATAAGAGGAAAAAGATGGATACTTGAACATATAATTACGTCACAATTAAACAAAAAGGTTTGATAAACAATATATCGAGAACTAGAATTATAGGTTGGACCATACTAACGGGATGTTATGATTAAAGAGACTTGACTAAGATGACATTGGGACATCAAGATGATACAAAAATTTGACCAACACAAGACAGTATGTACCTTTTTAGAAGTAAAAATGAATAAATGATTTAAAATCTATATATAAATATATATCTTAATTAAACAAACTTCCAACTTAAAATACTTCAAATTTACATGTTTTCACCAAAAACCATATATGTTTCTATTAATTAAATAAATAACTATAATTTTAACAATTTAGTTATAAAATAGAATATAAAGGAAGTTTTGTATAAAATTATCTATCTTACAAAATTATTAGTTGCAAAGACTTTAGGTAAACCATATCAAACTAAAATAAATATATTTTAGAAAAATTTAGATTCATAACTTTAAAATAAATAATTAAGTAATGTAAGATTAAGCATAAGATTTATAATAGACTAATAATAAGTATTAGACATCAACGCATTAGGGTTAGATATTAGCTTATAAGCCAGCGTATTATAGTTCGTATATTTTTCTAAAATAAATAAGCTTTATGAGAAATTTGACCAAGACATCTTAATATAATATAAGTCGGGTGAACATCATTTTCATAAAGCAGGAATTACTGTATGTTGACTAAAATACATATATTTAGGGTTTGTCTGATCGGAGATTAACATATTGGCTTTTCTTGATCGCACTCAAGGTGAATTTTCGGCCCCATTTTAAATATGGTTTTATTTAAAAATTATTTTGGGGGAAAAGCATGACAAAATTTGTATGATGGATAAAAACAGATTTAATATATGTTACGATGGTATAAGTTGGGTCAATATTATAAGTGTATAATGTTAGGCCCCTAAATCCCCCCATAATCATTAACCTCGGGGAGACCACAAACTATATTGGTAGATATATCAGTTTACAAGGGCCCGCTCTCGCGACCAGTCGCTCTGGTCAGGTTGTAGCGGGGGAGTTTATATGTTTGGACAGTTGTGGGGCAACGACGTGTTTCTTGGTTTGATTATGGACTTATGACCTAAATTAAGCATAGTACCTAGCTACTCTATGTTGAGTATATTATATCACGTTACATCATATTGTTTTAAATGATTAAACTGTTTACAAGACTTCAAACCCGACTGCTCACCAACATTATGTTGACAGATACTTTTAATGCTTTTTAGGGCTGTAGGTAACTTGTTTTATGGGATTCTGGAATATGTCTTTGGAGGGTCAAACGTGTCAGATGGTTTTCAAGTAGTGATAACCTAATAATGTGATGTTAATGAATACTGAACAATGTGTTTGTGTAATAAACCGTTTATCACTATGTTACGTTAGAAAAATGCTTAATGAAAGGTTCTTTCTTAAATAACAGTCAAATCAATCACGTTTGACCATAATTGTTGGATTAGTTTCAACTTCCGTTATCACCACGTTACCAACCTTCCGCTGCAATTTTCGGGGTGTGACAGAAGTTGGTATCAGAGCCAACGGTTATAGCAAACTAGAAAAATTTTCTAAAAATGATAAAAATCTAGACTATAACCTTTAAAATGATTACTTGACTCCAAAGACAGTTCCATATAACGGATTTTACTCTAATTTAGTATATTATAGTATAAATAGTTATACTAAGACCTTATTTATTTATGATTTAGAATAAGTTAGAATATTGCATTAATAAGTAAGCATGCATATATTTCATCTTCTGTAGATGTCTGATTGGGATAACGGAAAGGGAGTACCAGACCTTAGTAGCAGCATCAAGAACTCATCAGAACCCACTTCCTCTACGCCGTGGTATCACCCTACCCAGCCCTACTTCGCAGCTAGTCTATACCCGGGCATGGAAAACTTGAGAAACGGGTGGATATCCGAGTCAGAGGATGAGAGTCCTGTACCAGTTGTCGCCTCCCTCAAGCCCATTATGGAGGAGCCAGTTGGTTTAGCTCATGAGAGCGAGACTCCGACAGGGATGACACCTGTTGCTCCTATTCCTATCATGCAACAACCGCCCAAGATCCGGTTGGTGTATGAAAGAAGGAAACACAGGGAGAAGATGAGGATGGTCGAGGATGACGTCGGGATGACAGGAGCACCTACGCCTAAACAAGCCAGGCTTCTTGACAACCAATGGAAGTGGATCATGGATGCTATGAAAGGGTAGACCATAAGGGATGAGATTCCTTCCACTTTCGAGGTTAGAGAGTCATCCACTACTCCCCGTGGGATCGCCATGGGTGATGAACCCATTGAGTGGGAGATGGCCACTTAGATAGCCCAAGGTGTACGATAGGAAAAGTAATTAATGGAAACCAAGAAGAAGATGCGAATACAGGCTGAGGTGAGTCAAGCTTTTAAGGAAAGGATGATGATGATGGAGGAAGAGAAGTTGTTAGATGATAGTGCCCTGAGCCAGATGTATTTCCATTTGTCGGACTTGGAGGCTAGTCTCTCGGAGACTAAAAACCGACTAACCCTGGCAGAAGAGAAGACAAGCGCAGCTGAGTCAGCATTAGTGACAGCTCAGCAGTACTTGATCTTGATGGGAGAGCGAGCGGAGACCTCTATGGCAGTGGCTATACTATGTCTGATGCTGATCTCGTACCTGATGCATGTTGGTAGTGGAGCTTCATTTTTAGGTTAGGTGTTTGATACAAGCCGGAGTGCTTGAATATTTTGATTGAGATAAACTCGATGAATGATGTAGATAATTAACTGATGATCTTTTGGAACATGTGGTTTTTGTGTTTGGAGGATAATTGATGTATGATCAACGGTGTGTTACTTTTAAATTCTATTATGTTAACGTCTATCGGAAATGAAAGATTTCTTGCATATATATATATATATATATATATATATATATATATATATATATATAAATTAACCATAAAGACTATTGAACATATTATCACGTGAACAACCTACGATATCTAAACCCCTTTTTCCTACCTTCAAAACAGAATTAAGCCATGCCACCTAGAACATGAAATATATCCTCAAGCAGAAACGTCAACTTGCCAGCTACCACCGAAGAACTGGCCCATTTAATAGCTCAACACGTCAATACAGCTTTAGAACAACACGATGCTAACGTAGCAGCCGGTCAAGGAAGAAGGCAAGAAACTCCAGGCAACAGCCTTGGAAATGGAGCGGGAAACGACTCAAACCTAGGTTCCGGTATCGGTGCAAACAACGGATCCGGTACAAACGGAAACCTAGGCAGTTTGTCAGGTGGACAACCACAAGGGTGCTCATATAAAAATTTTTAGGGATGTAATCCAAGAGTTTTCACAGGTGCTGAAGGACCATTAGACATAATCTAATGGATTAAAAGGATGGAGACTGTCATAGCCATAAGCAATTGCTCTAACGATCAGAAGGTCAAATATACGACTTGTTCCTTTCACGATGCAGCATTGTCATGGTAGAATTCTCAACGTCAACTGTTAGGTGATGCAAATGCATATGAACTCACCTGGGAACAATTGAAAGAAATGTTGCTTAAGGAATACTGCCCCCGCAATGAACTTCAGAAGATTAAAACCGAATTCTAGAATCACACCATGGAAAGTGCTGAGATTCAAGCTTATACGTCTAGATTCAACGATCTAGCCAGACTAGTACCTCGGATGGTTACGCCAGAATACGTTCGAATTGAGAGATACATATGGCGATTAGCACCTCAGATAAGAAGCAACGTTACGGCCTCCAAACCTGCTACGATCCAAAGTGCTATTACTATCGCACACTCCCTAACCAACGATGCGATACGTAATGGAACCCTAACCAAGAAAAACGATCATGGAAAAATACAATGGGAGCAGAAAGGAGAGCGGTTAAGGTAGACGGAGGATCATTTGACGGGAAGAGAAAATGGTTTGGGAATTCCAGAGGTCAAGTAAATAACAGGAAATGCTTCAACCCAGGATCACAACGGGTTTACGTCGCGACTTCGAGCAATAACAAGGCAAGATATTCTCGAGGGAAATGTAGCAAGTGCGGGTACTTCCACAGTGGTGAATGCAGAGTTTGCACTCAGTGTCATAAGTTTGGACATCTGAGTCAAAATTGTCGAACGAGAACCAGTGAGAAAGCAACAAGAAACGATTGTGCCTATTATGAATGTGGTATAGCAGGACATTTCAGGAAGGATTGCCCGATGCTGAACGGGCCTAAGGCCAGGGGAGAGCATTTGAAATGAATCCTAAGGGGGCACGTCAGGAACCGTCAGTAGTTAACGATATGTTTCTTGTTAATAATCATTATGCCTCCATTTTGTTTGACACTGGCGCCGATTTAAGCTTCATATCAAAAGAATTCGAACCATCATTGGGAACTAAACCCTGTAAGCTAAATAAGAAGTATATTATTGAGTTAGCTAACGGGAAGAAAATAGAATCTAGTGAAGTAATCAAAAATTGCACCTTACAACTTAACGATCATCTTTTTAGTATCGACCTGCTACCTGTCAATCTTGGAAGCTTTGACATCGTCATCGGGATGGATTGGATTTCTCGAAACCATGCTGAAATAGTGTGATTTGAGAAAATTATTCGTTTGCCAATTCCTAGCGGAGAATTTCTAATCGTACAAGGAGAAAAAGGAAAACCTCAATTCAAGATTATTACTGTCATGAAGGCTTATGAATACCTAAAGTGAAGGATATCCCGCATTCCTGGTAAAAGCCCTTGATATTAAGAATGGGGAGCAAAGGATTGAGGACATTCCGGTTGTGCGGGAATACCCAGAAGTATTTCCCGAAGACCTACCGGGATTACCTCCACAAAGACAAATCAAATTTCAAATTGATTTGGTACCCGGAGCCGCGCTTGTGGCTCGATCACCGTATCGACTAGCACCCTTGGAGATGCAAGAATTGTCTAAACAACTACAAGATTTATTAGACAAGGGGTTTATTCGACCAAGTTTCTCTCCTTAGGGAGCACCGGTTCTATTCGTCAAAAAGAAAGACGGATCTTTCAGAATGTGTATTGATTACCGGGAGTTAAATAAGCTCACTATTAAAAATCGGTACCTATTACCCAGAATCGACGACTTATTTGACCAACACCAAGGGTCCGATTACCATTCAAAGATTGATATACGATCTGGGTATCATCAACTGCTGATAGTAGAAGATGACGTTCCAAAGACAGCCTTTAGAACACGTTACGGTCATTACGAGTTCTTAGTAATGCCGTTTGGTTTAACTAACGCACCCGCTATATTCATGGATCTCATGAATAGAGTTTATAAAGCCTACTTGGACAAATTTGTGATTGTATTTATTGACGATATCCTAATATATTCACAGTCCAAGGATGAACACGAGCAGCACCTCAGGTTAGTTTTGAACATCTTAAAGAAGGAGAAGCTATACGCAAAATTCTCCAAATGTGAATTTTGGCTTCGAGAAGTTCGATTTCTCGGGCACGTTATTAACGAAAAGGGTATCCATGTAGACCCAGCAAAGATTGAAGCAATCAGAAGCTGGGAAGCCCCCAAATCTCCAACAGAAGTACGATAATTTTTAGGGTTAGCCGGTTATTATCGTAGATTTATAGAGAATTTCTCTAAGATAGCGCAACCGTTGACCCTATTAACTCGTAAAGATGGAAAGTATGAATGGAGAGAGGAGCAGGAAAAGCCTTCCAATTACTGAAACAAAAGTTGTGTAGTGCACCTATACTGTCTCTACCTGATAGAACAGATGGATTCATAGTGTATTGTGATGCCTCCAGACTAGGTCTTGGGTGTGTATTGATGCAAAACAATAAAGTCATCGCTTACGCATCAAGACAACTAAAAGTTCATAAAAAGAATTACACTACCCACGATCTAGAATTGGGAGTAGTGATTTTTGCTCTAAAAATTTGGAGACATTATCTTTATGAAACCAAATGCATCATATACACTGACCACAAAAGTTTACAACATGTTTTTAATCTGAAGGATTTAAATATGAGACAACGCCGATAGGTGGAATTACTAAACGACTACGATTGTGATATTCGTTATCACCCAGGCAAGGCAAACGTTGTGGCGGATGCATTTAGTAGGAGGGAAAGAGAGAAACCTCTACGAGTGCAAGCGTTGGAATTAACCATATGCTCAAACCTTATTGATCAAATTCGTGATGCTCAACTTGAAGCATTAGAAGACAAGAATTTGGAAAGTGAAGGTTTGCGAGGAATGATCAAGGAATTAACACCCTACTCCGATAAGGTAAGATATTTTGCAAAACGAGTATGGGTTCCGAAGTACGGAGATTTACGCAAGGTAATACTCGACGAAGCACATAAATCAAGATACTCAATCCACCTAGGGGCAGAGAAAATGTATCATGATGTAAAGGAATTTTATTGGTGGCTTAATATGAAAGGAGGCATAGCATCGTATGTAAACAAGTGTATGACCTGCTCCAAGCTGAAGGCAGAATATCAAAAACCATCCGGACTTCTATAACAACCCGAGATTCCAAAATAGAAATGGGAATGTGTTGCCATTGACTTTATAAAAAAATTGCCTAGGACGTCAAGTGATCATGATACAATTTGGGTAATCGTCGATCGACTGACGAAATCCGCACACTTCTTACCCATGAAAGAAACATATAGCATGAATAAATTGGTAGAATTATATACCAAGGAAGTGGTGTCTCGTCATGGAGTGCCAATATCGATCATATCTGACAGAGATAGTCGATTTACCTCAAGATTCTGGCAAACCCTACATGAAGCCATGGGTACTCGACTAGACATGAGCACGGCATATCACCCACAAACGGACGGTCAGAGTGAGAGAACTATTCAAACTATGGAAGATTTACTAAGAGCATGTGTGATCGACTTTGGAGGAAATTGGGATACTCATCTGCCATTAGCTGAGTTTTCATATAACAATAATTATCACACTAGCATAAAAGTTGCACCGTTTGAAGCACTGTATGGAAGAAAATGCCATTCACCTCTATGTTGGGCAGACATTGGTGAAAGACAATTAACAGGACCAGAGGTTATCCAGGAGACGACAGACAAGATCATTCAGATTAAAAAGAGACTCGAAATTGCCAACAGCCGACAAAATAGTTACGCAGATAACCGAAGAAAACCATAAGAATTCATGGTCGGTGATAGAGTATTCCTAAAAGTATCTCCATGGAAGGGTATTATGAGATTTAGCAGGAGAGGGAAGCTTAGCCCTCGATTCGTAAGACCGTTTGAAATCCTAGAGCGAATTGGAAAGATCGCATACAGACTCAAATTACCAAAGGAATTCGAAAATGTACATGATGTGTTTCATGTGTCTAACCTAAGGAAATGCATAACGAGTGAGTTCCTGATTATTCCATCAGACGAAGTTTGTATCGACGACAAACTTCACTTTATTGAAGAACCAATAGAAGTCTTGGATTGGAAAATCCAGAAGCTCAGAAGGAGCCAAATGAAGTTAGTCAAAGTACGATGGAACTCCAGAAGAGGACCAGAATATACTTGGGAACGTCAAGATTAAACACAACTAAAGTACAGTCATCTGTTCGAATCCAGACCTAACCCGGACTCAACAACGTAAATTTCGGGACGAATTTTTCTAAACGAGGGGAGACTGTGACACCCGGTCAAATCAGGTCAACGCTCGAACCCTATTTTAATAAATAAATATGTGATCATCCGAGATTATTATTATATTTGGTTAATTAAGAAAACCCTAAGCCAGTTTAAACGGACGTTATACTCTATAAACCGTTACACCTAGTTATAAATATTACCACTAGCAAGAAAATACATCTAGTAATAAGAATATTAATAATAATTAATAATAATAATAATAATAATAATAATAATAATAATAATAATAATAATAATAATAATAATTAACAAAATCCAATATATAGAATTGGGGATTATGCATGGATGACACATAACCCACACACGATCCCTATAAACTCTTCATTACCACCTCAACTCTTCCACTCCCACACACCACCACCAACCCATCGATCACCACCACCCCACAAACCAGCCACCACTGCCGGCGCCAACTGTCGCCGCCTGCGCCGCCTACCGCCGCCACGACAATCGCCACCACCAACCACCGCAACCACAGCCGTCACCACCCCGCGACCATCACCATCTGACCATACCATCACCGAGACCGTCGCCCCCCCCCCTCTTTTCTCTCAACCGTGACCATCAACCCCCCTTCTTCTCTTCTCTCAAAACCGTGATCATCACCACCCGTAGCAACCATCATCATCACCAAACTACATCTCTCTCAAAGAACCCTAGTTGGAACTTCAAATAGAACCCGGACTATCATCCTCATTCTTGATTGTTCATGCATGTTGGTCAAGCTAAAAGATCTTGATGAATCTTGTTCACCCACTTAAAAGTTCATAAAAATGAATGATTTTTGTATAAAAATAGGTTTTGAAGTGGTTTGAGAAATCTAAAATTTAGGTTAGTAATAGTGTTAGTTGATAGAATCATGTTATGGATATGAGTTGGGATTGTAAGAATGTACATGGATGTATTTATGTGTCATGTGTGTATGTATGTATGATGATAGGAGACTTAATGGATTATGGCATTTTAAGGAACTTTTTAGGAAGAAATGTTTGGATGATTATTGTTGGATATGATGACATAGAAGCATAACTAAGTTGGAATATTGGATGGTATTACTAAGTAAAAGATAAAATAATGATTAAGATAAAATATAAGTACATAAAAGGAAAAAGATGGATACTTGAACATATAATTACGTCACAATTAAATAAAAAGGTTTGATAAACAATAAATCAAGAACTAGAATTATAGGTTGGACCATACTAACGGGATGTTATGATCAAACAGACTTGACTAAGATGACATTGGGACATCAAGATAATACAAAAATTTGACCAAAACAAGACAATATGTACCTTTCTAGAAATAAAAATGAATAAATGACGTAAAATCTATACATAAATATATGTCTTAATTAAACAAACTTCCAATTTAAAATACTTAAAATTTACATGTTTTCACCAAAAACCATATATGTTTCTATTAATTAAATAAATAACTATAATTTCAACAATTTAGTTATAAAATAGGATATAAAAGAAGTTTTGTATAAAAAACTCTATCTTACAAAATTATTAATTGCAACGACTACTAAAATAAATATATTTTAGAAAAATTTAGATTCATAACTTTAAAATAAATAATTAAGTAATGTAAGATTAAGCATAAGATTTATAATAGACTAATAATAAGTATTGGACATCAACGCATTAGGGTTAGATATTAGTTTATAAGCTAGCGTATTATAGTTCGTATATTTTTCTAGAATAAATAAGCTTTACGAGTAATTTCATCAAGACATCTTAGTATAATATAAGTCGGGTGAACATCATTTTCATAAAGCAGAAATTACCGTGTGTTGATCAAAATACATGTATTTAGGGTTTGTCTGATTGGAGATTAACATATTGGATTTTCTTGATCGCACTCAAGGTGAGTTTTCGGGCTCATTTTAAATATGGTTTATTTAAAAATTATTTTGGGGGAAAAGCATGACAAACTTTGTATAATGGATAAAAACGGATATAATATATGTTACGATGGTATAAGTTAGGTCAACATTATAAGTGTATAATGTTGGGTCAACATTATAAGTGTATAATGTTGGGCCCCTGAATCCCCCCATAAAGCCATGACCACCACACCCTCTCCCCTCCCCTCCCCCCTCCCCCCCTCCCCCCTCCCCTCCCCTCCAAGGGTATTTTTGTAATATAATAACACATTTAATCTAAGGGTATTTTTGTCTTTTTAAAAAAAAAATCTAACAGAGAAATTGGATAGAGTTAACGCTTTGGACTTAATTGTGATAAAATTTAAACCACAGTGGTTAAACCGGGTGTTTTTTTAAACTATTGAATGAAAAGCGTTATAACCACCAAACAATAAGGACGAAAAATGTAATTTACTCTTTATAGAAACTGAATTATATTAGAAAATTTTAAGAATTATTTAAAACAATGAAAAAAATATTAGTGACATAATCATAACATTCCTAAAACTTTAATGACTTGATTGAAACAAATAAAAGTATTAGTGACCTAATTAAAATACTCTTAAGATTTTATTGATCTGATTAGAACAAATAAAAATATGAGTGACCTAATTGAAATGATATTAAAACTTACTTATTATTGTGTGAAATTTTCCCATATTTAAATGTGTTGTTGTAAAAAAAGTTTAACTAAAATGGGTAGTGATGGGTGAGGTTAGCTCTTTGGCCTTTTAACATTCTATCTTTGACGAAATTCAGCTGATGGTTTTTTCTTGTTTTTCTCCTCTTTTATTCGTTTACTTTTTTCAATAGATTGTTTTCTGAAGCAATTTTGTCGCCTCAACGTCAGGTCACGTTTACATCACAACTGATTAGGTGCAATACTTTTTTCTATCGATACTAAACCTCCAAAACTTCATACATTTTATAAGTGCTTAACCACGTCAAGTTATCACCACAACACACACAAAGAAATTCGTAAATATGACGTATCATGGGAGCTTGATTCCTAGTTGATGTATTCTTAGAATTATTTTGAAACTATAAACTTTACCTGCTTTGTAACTCTTTAAGTAAGATTTTATTTTCACTCACTTTTTATTTCTGTAACTACAAAAGCAAGATTTTGTCACGTACATAACTATTAAAAAAACAGCTATTATCCTGATTTTCCATTTCATGAAATGTAAAAACATTTTCCACTTTGTAATTATATGGAAACATCAAGAAAAAGGGAAGCAATAAAAGTGGGAGTCTCACTCACCCCACCCATTGTTTCCTTCATTTCCCCGTCATCTCTCCCATTGGCCCATTGACACTAACTTCACCTCATCATCCATTCATTCATCATCTTCCTCATTCATTCATTCATCATCATCATCATCATCATCATCATCATCATCATCATCTTCCTCTGCTTCAACTCATCATCCACCATGAAAATGTCTTCAAGATCAACCCTCAGTCCAGCTAGAGCTGCATACTCTCGTGAACCACCACCACTACCACCCATTTCTCTTTCGACCTCACTCAGCCGGAGGCTCAGTAACAGCCGCAGCATCAAGGGCGGAGCATCTCCGGCGATGTTCCCCGTCGCCGGCAGGAAAAGGGGTTGTGGGTTTGATAACCCAGAACCATCTTCACCTAAAGTCACCTGCATTGGTCAGGTGAGAGTTAAGAGCAAGAAGAAACATGCGAAAACCGTAAGAAGTTTGTCAAGAAGACAGAGCTCAGGGGATGTTAATTTCAGGAAATTGGAGCATTCACGTAGTCAGAATCAGGGTAATCAGCATCTTAAATGTCTTCAAGGGCAGAGGAATTGTAATAACAATAATAATAATCAGAGATGGGTTCATATTCCCTTGACGATTTGTGAAGCTTTGAGGGCGTTTGGGTCGGAGGTTAGCTGTTTGTTTCCTTGTAGGTCTTCGTGTTCTTCAACGATGGAGAATGAAGAGAAGATGGGTATGGAGGTTGAAGAGGGGGGTAAACATGGGTCTTGTGGTGCGGTGATTGCACGGTGGTTGGTAGCTCTGCAAGATGGTGATGGTGGAGATAGAAGGTGTGTTGATGGTGGTGGTGGGGGAGATGTTGAAATGGTTGCAGAGGATGATGATGTTGGGAATGTACGAAGGCATGTGTTTGATAACTTGGAGATTGTGAATGATGTGATACTTGGGAGTAAAGATGAAGCAAGGGTGAGTATATGTGTACCACCTAAGAATGCTTTGTTGTTAATGAGGTGTAGATCTGATCCTATGAAGATGGAAGCTCTCACGAATCGATTTTGGGAACCGACTATGAACATTAACGAAGAAACAGATGAAGATGAAGAATTTGTTGATGTTGAAGACAAAATGGTAGAGAACAAAATTCCACAAGAGGAACTCCAGACGGAAGATGAAAAACCCATGGTTTTGGATGAAGATAACGTTCGAGAAGATGAACATTTACAAAAGCACGAAACTTTTGAGGGTATAGTGGAAATCAATTCGGAAATGGAGATGGAAGAGGGTGTTGAAGAAGATGAACGAGAAATGCTGGCGAAACAGAGTATTCGAGAAGAAGATGAACAAGAACAGGGCATTGAAACCAATGAAGAAGATGAACAAGAACAGGGCATTGAAACCAATGAAGAAGAAGAAAGTTTCTTCCTTGGGTCTTTATTTGAAGAAAATGCAGTTCAAGTTCAAGAGCTTGAAGAAGAAGAAGAAGAAGAAGAAGAAGAAGAAGAAGAAGAAGAATCTGATATGGAGGATGCTCAAGATGAACTATTTGAAGATGAAGATGTTCAAGAAACTGCAACAGGGGAGTCAAATGTAGAACAAATCCAACATTTTGAAGAAGAAATTGAAGAAATTAAGACAGAAATTGAAAAAAATGCAGAAATTGAAGCAGAATATGAAGAAATTAAAGCAGAAAATGCAGAAATTTCTACTGAAATTGAACAAAATACAGAATTTGAAGCAGAATGTGAAGAAATTAAAGCAGAAAATGCAGAAATTTCAACTGAAATTGAAGAAATTACAGACATTGAAGCAGAAAATGAAGAAATCGAAGTAGAAAATGAAGAAATTGAGGTGAAAGATAAATCAATCGAATCATTGCCGGAGTGTTTGTTGCCGATGATGTACGAACCCAAGTTATCAATGGAGGTTTCAAAGGAGACATGGGTCTGCAGTAGTGACTTCATCCGACGTCACTCCCGCAGAAATCAGCCGCCGCCGCCACCACCGGAGCCGCCAGTTCAACCAATCGACGGCCAGCCGGTGTCACAGCAACCGGCTCGATCCTCATGTTCATTTCCGGCTCCGCATTCAAAGATCGATTTAGAGCAAAATCTAGTGAGCACAATGGGGTTGGAGCCGATGGTGTTGACGAGATGCAAATCGGAGCCGATGAGAGAGGCAGCGGCTTCGGAGGGTTGTTACTGGACAAACAAGCTCGAGCCACCACGCCGAGCTTCGTTTGAGGTAGGCTTGGCAGGGTAGGTTTTTGTTGTTGTTTGGAAGTACATGATTTTGTGTTTAAATGTACAATCACTTAATGCGGGTAGAGAATGTAGTGTACAACTAGTTTATGCTCTAATGCTTCCAATTTCTAGTCGTTTTGTCTTTTATAATGGTATATATAGTGGGACACCTTGGCTTTCACACTTTTCTTTTACGTTATATGGATTTAGTAAGATTAAAACATTAAAAGATTGATAGAAAATATAACTGAATTAACTAATTATATGCTTTGCAATAAACATAATAACAACTAATTATATTATTGGAAGAGGTTGAAATGAAACTAAAATACTTTATTTAGAATTAAAAGATTTTTTATTAGTTCTGAAATCGAATTTCAAAGAGGAGAGTGTAGCGAGCTCATGAGCTACTACGATCCGGTTTAATAAAAGTTTAAATCAAGCCGAGCTTGAACGAGCTCAAGTTCATCTTATGACTTTTTTAGTTAACATGTTCAAGCTTAAATTATGACTTCTTTAATAAAGGAGCTTCACATATTAAACTCAAGCAACCCACGAGACTAAAATAATATATGTGATGTTGTATATTAAAAGTATAAATTGTAGCTGTATATAAAATTAATTAAAAAAATATAAATCAATTGTTAATTAAATTATAAATGAGTTGAGTCCAAACTTGAAATGAGTCTCATAAGCTGAGTTTTAACTCGAGCTCTTTTAAGTCAAAATGAACCAAGCCAGGGCCCGATTCAGCTCCTTTAACACCCCTAATTTCAACATATGTTGATATATTGTTTGTCTTTAGTATTTTTATAACCCTATAAATCACAATTGTTTAAGGAGTGTTTTTATTTGAACTGTTAAATTATGTGTATGCGACCATTTAATTTGAATAACTACAACAATGATCTATTTGTCGAAACTCGATCAAAAACAAGTTACATAACCGGTCTTAGCTACCTTCATTGTATTAGGGTAAGTAATGTCGTCTCCATGACAAATTAGTAGAAAATGTTTAACAAACAATACTCGATTAACATAAAGACACAAACTTTAAGATTAAATTTGAATGAATTCACGAACACAAATGCAAAAAGCAACAATTTTCGGAACGAATTTACTAAATAATAATAAAACAATTACTTCAGGGTTTTCAATTCCAGAAGATCAACAATCGGTATGTTTTAAACTGAGGTTTCTAAAAACTTAACTTCAAGGTTTTAACTTTTTATCTAAAGTGATAACCCAATAACAATCATTTAAGACCCATTCGTTCATAAAATTACCAATATACCCATATCAAGTTGTCTGCCTTTCTTAATGAACTTACGCTGCAATAAAACCCAAAACTGATAATCAAACACATAATTTTATCTACAAGCAAACCTTATAAATTAACCAAAACATAAACTTTATTCAATAATCCAATGTTCAATGCAAAAACCTAATTAAAACGTACAACAGTTCTGTTAAGCAAGAATTGTACACCCCGAAATCAATCACGGAGGTACTAGCCACACATCATCTTCATTCAATCCTTGTTTTGATGATGATTGTAGATGATGATAAATGGGAGGGCTTGAAAACACAACAAATCAGCTTGGAATCACTAATTTTTGGCTGGGAAAGTTTTTTTACGAATTAGGATTGGATTGGTTGAAATAAACTTGAAATTCCATATAATTTGGGGGTTTGACCGACTTATGGTAATATGGTATGCCCATACCCAGCGTATCATACACCACTCCTTGGTTTCAGAAGCCCAACTCTGTGTTTTCTTCTTCAAATATGCCACTTTATACTTTGCTGATATACTCCTGGAGTATGATACGTCGCCCAACGTATGCTACGCCTAAACCAGACGTATCATACGTCAGGTCTCTTTCTCGCCCTCCTTTTCCATCTTTTGATATTTACATCATATGTCCTTCAACTATTATGTTTTGCTTCTTTTAACTCAAATTATGCTACTTTAAGTTACAAACACCTATGAATCAAAACATAAACAAAGTAAAATTATTCCGTAATAACAACGATGTAAAATCATGTATTTAGACCAATTAAACTCTAAAACATCGACAAGTGATCACAACAATTATTTTCACACTTAAATACCATATGTCTAACATTCAATATGGATTTAAAATACCACTTGTCTTACATGTGGACACTTCTTGTTTCGTCTCCGCTGACATCCCTTTCTCCCTTTTCTTTTATATATTACAGTTCTATTGGATCTTCAGACACTCAAACCTTAAACGATCTGTTTCTCCACTATAACGTTAACGTTAATTCTTCAGATATTGTTTCTCCCCTAGTCACCAATACTACTATTTGATCATATGATAGGTTGCCATATTCAATCGAAGCATCTAACCCCTGCATTATCTTCCCATTGCATTATCTTCCCATTGCATTATCTTCCCATATATTTCTCCTATTTGATCGAATGTGCTTTTGTCTCATAATTATGTTGGAATACACTTGATCCTCATCCATGTGATTCTATTGCACTCAATATTTTAACCTTCCAAAATTTCCATTGTTTAGAAGAAGTCATTCCATGATTCTCTTCTTACTGTTAGGAACTCTTTTGCATCCATTGTGTACTTGAAAGAGATCAATTTGTTCATGCCCCATAAGGTTAAAGGGGGGCACCAGTGGGTTAAATGAACGGGGTTGGCAGGAACACAACTGCCGATGCAACAGGCTTAGAAAAATCAAGTTGTGGTAATTTGTTTTATTAGTAATTTATACTAATTTATTTTTTGAGTAATTTCTATGTACTTTTTTATTATTAGAGAAAGCTTGTTTTTTAGGTTTTATTTAGAAAAAAATGTGATGCTTGAAAGAGTTTAAAAAGTTACACCCCTATCAAATTGGGTTTGAAGGGTGCTTTTGTAGATTGTAAGTTGACATACGCTAATTGGTTAAATGAGTGGGTTTAAGGGTTCGAAAAGTTACACCACCATCACCCTAAGTATTTTAGTTCCATTCTTTTTGGTAGCAAATGAATTAGTTTATTTGTTATCTTTTTAATTTTTAAAAGTGAGCATCTAAAGAGTTGTTTCATCAAATTTTGAAAGTTGAGCAGGTTGACTCTGGAACTTTATTGTTTGAGGCTGTTGAAAAGACAAAAAGATTGATTCTCGCATGCCATTTGGGTGCGTCGAACTTCAAATATTCCAAACCAAAGTTTTTCTTTTCTGAAGTTGAGACTTTGTTTGTCAAATTTATTTCTCTTTATATATTCAAGTACTTATCTAGAATCTTTCAAGTATAATTCATTATTTTATACAGGTATCAGGTTGTTGAATTCATTCCATGCCAAAAAAATTGCTAAAGATTACAAATTAACTTTTATGAAAATGTATCACTCATGAAACTAACCCCCTTTTAGAGTTCACTTTTTGTACCTACAAAACCGTCCTTTCCTCTCGATCATCATGGCCGTCTCAACGATTTTGATTTTTGAAGCCCTAAGCGAACCAAAATGAACGGGGCCCTTTTCCAAAGTTAACATTATAAATCCTTCTATTTTATCTGGGTTGGTGACCGAAAATAATAAATTAAAATGTTTATAATTGGCGGATTTGTTATCATTATTATTTTTTTGTTTTTTAATTTGAGTAAAGACCCTTTTTGTAATTCAATATCGGCTACTTGTTTTAATTTTTTTTTTGCATTTTTATATGACCACTTTCATCATTTCTAGTCGACATTACACTTATATACGATAAATTCAGATGCAGAGTTTTACTAAACAAGCAATATTATATATGTGTGTGTGTGTATGTATATATATATATATATATTAAAAATAAGTTGTGAACTAATTCACTATATTCAAATCTAATTCACTAAACAACAAAGACGACTTTGCAAATAGTTAAACACTATATTAAAAAACTAATTCATTAAACAAGTGTTTAAATACTATATGAGTTATAAATTAAAATTTAAACACTAACTAGAGAATTAGACCAAGAGAGACAGCTAATGGCAGATCTAACTCGAAAAGTCAGGGGTATCCAAAAAAATGTTGTATGCTTATTTAATAATATTTTTTTTGTGATACATTCATTTAATAATGAATTTTTTTCGATAATAACTTGTTTAGAATATGATTTCATCTTCAGTGAATTACTTAGAATTTTTTTACATGGGAGCCGAAGTGTTTTAAGGGTCGGTCCTCTATTGATAATTATTAACTTCTTTGTTACGTTTCGGTTTGGGTCCGGGTCACACAACAAGAAGAAAAAAAATCAAATTAAAACAATAACATTTTACCATTATGAGTGTAAACGAAGCAAGCGAAGTCGTGAGTTACTCGGGACCAGCTCGTCAGAATCTTAGCTTGAACCGAGCTTAAACAAGCTTGAGTTTGAGCTTATACAATTTACCATTTAATAAGCGAGATTGAGTCTGAGTTTCACATATCGAGCCCTCGTAACTTTTGCTTAATATATTATACATATTTATATAGATAATTGTTATTATATAAAAACTATGATAAAAATAATTAAATTATAAACATGGAATCTTAAGCCGAGCTTTGTTTGAAAATTTCCAAAATAAAAAAAGCTCGAGTATTAAAATTAAACTTTTACACGATACGAGCTCGAGCCTTATGATTAACATTCTACATGAGCCGAGCTTGGCACGAGATCAAGCTCTCTTATGTCAAAACAATCACAGGCTCGGTACGACTTGTATACACCTCTATTTAACAGTCATGCTAATATTCAAATAATCAAATATTCTAACAAATAATCAACTAAATAAATCCAATAATCTAATAATCTAATCTAACAATCTATTAATCAATAATCTAATAATTAATCTATCAAACAATCATCTAATAAGAAAAATGACTTAGTTATTCAAACTAATTATTTTATATTTGTTTATTATTTTTTTGGGTAATGTGTTCAACTCGACTTGTAATAAAAAATAGAGGGTTTCAAGTTTACTAGAGGGTTTTCTCATCTAAATTATGGTTTTCTTTAGTGTGGTCTCAGGTACAAACTAATGGACAAGTTTTTTTTTTTTTTTTTTCAAAAACATACCAATCTATTGCTCCAAGATTCTATACTCAATATTCAATAATGAAAATGACCGAAAAGATTAAAGGCCAGCTAGTGATACAAGAGGAAAAGCCCGGCCCAAATCCATGGAGGCCCACACAAAGCCCCAAACTAACAGTGTAGCCGAGGTATGTTTCCACTTCATCTTCGCCGTCTGGTATCCGTTTATAAACACCTTCGCACACCGCCTCTACACAGAGATTCAGATTAGGGTTCCACCACACACCGCCGAGATGTTCGACCTCTACAAGTGCAGCAGTAGCTCCGTCGAATGGAATCCTTCTCCGATCGTCGCTCTAGCCACCAGCGTCGACGAATCTCAGGTCGCCGCCGCCAGAGAGGACGGCTCCCTCGAGATATGGCTCGTGTCCCCCGGCGCCGTTGGTTGGCACTGCCCATTGGTCTACTCCTTACCTTCTTATTCTTTTTCATCTTAATCTTATTATCTTTTAAAGTTGATAACAGAATTGGAGTTTGAATTCTGTTGCAGACGATACAAGGTGACCCTAATTCGAGAGTTTCGACGCTAGTGTGGTGTACTTCGTGTTCTAAGGGCTTACCTGCTGGTAGATTGTTTTCTTCGAGCATTGATGGATCGGTGTTAGAGTGGGACTTGTTTAACCTCACTCAAAAGGTTTGTTTATGAATTATGTAAAGGGCCACGTGTGAATTTGATGATGTTACGGGTGCATGTTGCTGGTGTTTTTGGGGTTTATGTAGTTAGCATGATTACTACTTAAGAGATTAAATCAGCAATGTTGCTGGTACCTAAATCAGCAATGTTGCTGGTACCTGCTCCTAACATAAGTACTCAAAATGGGAGTTTCTTGAAGAGTGCAGAGAAGAGTGAGTCTTTTACTTTATCAGCATGTGGAAATCAGTATAAGATTAGGCTTTTCAGGCTACAATTCATTTGATCAGTTGTTTCATACCAAATATTAGTGAGACTCTAACAATATGGTTAACAGTTCTCTAGTAACATATTAACATGTTATTTGTCTTGACCAATGGACGTATCAAGAGTACTGGAAGCGTAAGAGTAGAATAGCATTTTTGTTATAATGACATCTTGATTATTGCAATGTGGGAATTTGATACAGTCTAGCTGGATTAGGCAATACTAACTTGGTATACGACCTTCCTTATCTTTTTTATAGCCTGGAAAATACACAAAAGACTGGAGAGTCAACTAAGTTAAATGCCATAGATATCCACTTGTTTCTAATTTCTTGATCAAGTACCATATGACCTCTCGCTGGCTAGATTTAAAATAATGTTTTGTTGATACCGAATGCGTTGGCTGCAGCATCTTTATCCATACCAAACTAAAGGAACTCTCAAGTCTAGCGACATGTAGCTATGGAGGACTTCTAATGGACTCATCTTAAGCCCCTATGGATATGAGAATCATATCAACATTTGTCCAATGCAACAATGCACTTCTGTTACTTGTTAAGTCTTGCCCATACAATGCTGGTAACACTCAACAACATGATTCACTCATTTGTTTGTCCATAAATGCTCTGACGGTAAGCTGTGATGACCGATGAGTGATCTACATACAGTCTGATCACCATAAGTTGCAAATGGAAGTTGCGTCCTTTTCTTTTACCATGCTCTAAGGGGCATTTATGGATGCGTGTGACTAAAAATGAGAATTTTTCCGAGTCTACTACATACACAAATGAATATTGTAAAGCTGGAGTTAGGAAACTTCTCCATATAACATCCGTGGTAGTATATTGTCAAGGAATCATAGGAATAGGTAGTTGGTTTAAGATATACCTCTTATTTGTCACAATTCTTTATCCTGATTATGATAAAGTGCCTGCAAGGTGGTTGTCAGTTTCTTCTCATGTGTCTTTACTTCATCATATACTTCTTATCTATCCATATTTTCTAAAAATTTCTCCTGGGAGGATCAGGAACACATAAACAAACAAACAAACAAACATACCCAGTGTATCCCACTGGAGAGCAGGGTCTGGGAGGGGTATATGGTGGCATGTCTTTCCTCTATCTAGAAGGATAGAGAGACTGCTTCCGAAGAGACCCCCGACTCGTTAACAAAGTCAACAAAGTCAACAACAATAACAATCATAATACAAAGCATACAACACACAGATATATATCACATAAAGAATTAGATAAAGCATACAACACAAAGATATATATCACAAAGATATATATCACATAAAGATATAACAAAGTCAATAAGAATAACAATCATAATAAAAACGGCATGTAACACCCAAAGAGGGTATATGAGGAAAACTACACCTAGCGAGTGTGGTCCGACCATATATCACCGTATACCCTTCCCACCCACTAAAAGTCCTTAATCTTAATTCTACGCCTCCACTCACTCCTATCCTCGATCATGTTCTCAGAAAGATGCAAGTCTATCATATCCCTCCTAATAACCTCATCCCAAGTCAACCTAGGTCTACCTCTACTCCTCCTACCCTCTAAACTGATGTTCTCTATTGCTCGGACAGGTGCTGCCATCGTTCTCCTCTTCACGTGCCCAAACCATCTTAATCTTCCCTCTCTTATTTTTTCTGTGATAGAAGCCACCTCTAGCCTCTGGCGAAAGACGTCGTTTCTTATCCGATCCAATCTTGTATGTCCACACATCCACCTCAGCATTCGCATTTCTGCGACCTCTATTTGTCTCTCGTGCGATTTCTTTATGGCCCAACAGTCTGTGCCGTATAACATAGCTGGACGTACTGCCACTCTGTATAGTTTTCCCTTTAGTTTGGCTGGGAACCTCCTATCACACAAAATCCCTGATGCTGCTCTCCACTTGCACCATCCTGATTGTACACGGTGTGCTACATCGCTGTGTATCTCTCCATCTTCCTGTACGTACGAGCCAAGGTATTTGAACCTAGATGTCCGGGGGACCGCCATTTCCTGGATACTGATTTGGGTGTCCTCCTCGGCCTCACCACTAAAGTTACAATGCATGTATTCTGTCTTAGAGCGACTTATCCTTAAGCCCCTGCTTTCTAGTGCTGCTCTCCACTGTTCTAATCTTTCGTTAAGCACCGTCTTAGATTCTGATATTAGGACAATATCATCCGCAAACAGCATACACCATGGGACTGTCTCTTGTATAGACTTGGTCATCTCGTCCAACACTACTATGAAGAGGAATGGGCTCAATGCCGATCCTTGATGGAGTCCTACTTCCACCGGGAAGTAGTCTGTGTCTCCGACAGGTGCTCGTACACACGTTTTTGCCCCGTCATACATATCCTTTATTATTTTGATATACCTCTCTGGTACCTTTCTAAGTCGTAGACTTTCCCAGATGAGTTTCCGTGGCACACTGTCATAGGCTTTTTCGAGGTCAATGAATACCATATGTAGGTCTCTTTCTTTTCTCTATATTTCTCCATTATCCTCCTTATGACGTGTATAGCTTCTGTTGTAGAGCGTCCTGGCATAAATCCAAATTGGTTTACCGCTATCTGAGTTTCTCGTCTAATTCTCGTGTCAACAATTCTTTCCCATAGCTTCATCGTGTGGCTCAATAGCTTTATTCCCCTGTAATTTGCGCAGCATTGGACATCTCCCTTTTTCTTATATATGGGGACTATGACACTACTTCTCCACTGCTCTGGCATCTTTCCTGTCTTAAAGATAGTGTTGAATAAGTCCGTTAGCCATTGTAGGCCCTCATCCCCAAGGCACTTCCACACTTCTATCGGAATGTTGTCTGGCCCCACCGCCTTAGCCCTTCCCATTTTCTTCAAAGCTCTCTTGACTTCATCGACTGTGATGCTTCTACAATAACACTTGTTTTGTTGCCTCGTTTGATTTGTTTCATCGATATCCGTTTGTTGATTACTGTTCGTTATGTTAAAAAGGTTATCGAAGTACGTTTTCCATCTCCCCTTGATGTCTTTTTCCCTCACCAAGACCTTTCCATCCGCGGCCTTTATAAACTTCACCAATCTCAAGTCCTGTCTACTACGTTCCCTTGCCTTGGCGATCTTAAACATGTCATGTTCACCCTCTTTCGTCTGTAATCGCTTATACATCCTCTCGTATGCTGTGTTCTTTGCCTCTGACACAGACTTTTTCGCCTCTCGTTTAGCCTCTTTGTATTTATCTAAACGAGAGGCGAAAAAGTCTGTGTCAGAGGCAAAGAACACAGCATACGAGAGGATGTATAAGCGATTACAGACGAAAGAGGATGTATAAGGATCAGGAACACATGAATTTCCTAAAAAACATATGTGACCCATGGTCTTTAAAAACACAAACTTTTTCTCTCTTGTAGCTAAGGATAACTTCTAATGGGGAGAATGCTCTGAGTCCTTGACCTCTTCAAATGAAGAGTTGAAGACTAAGTTGTTCTTACTTCATCTGCAGGTTGTGGTAGATCCTATTGGCGTGTCCATCTGGCAGATGGCTGCTCATCCTGTGAGTAGGCAGCAGTTTACTTCAAAATCAGATTTGGTTTCAGTAGAGAATGGACACCCTACTGATAAAACTATAGATGATGGTGATGTTACTAGTGAAAGTGAGGTTGAAGCTGATTCAGTCGAGTTGTATGAGGAGCCAACTACTGAAAATGCAAGTATGGCAGTTGCTTGTGATGATGGTTGCGTGAGAATATATAATATCCCAGACTCAGATGGATTTACTTACCATAAGTCTTTGCCAAGGGTTGGTGGTGAGATAGCTGCCTTCTTTTCAGATCCCTACCTTTGTGATTCATGATTTTTTTTATTCATGCATTGTTGTCATTTCAATGCAGGGCGTATATTAAGTGTCACTTGGAGTCCAGATGCAAAATATATATACTCAGGAAGTAGTGACGGGTATGCACTTTTTCTGAGTTCCTATTGTTTTTCTTGCAAATTATGTTGATATCCTTTTGGATGATGATTACCTCTTAAACTGTTGGTACTTTTTAATCACTGTTGTAGAAATCGCTAGGTGCTAGTCGGGCGGTGAGGTGCTGACTAACGATTAATCGGGATTAGTCGGATTGAAACTTTTATATATAATTTTATATGAATACACACATTTTCATATGTAATTTCGACAAAAATGTTCAGTTATATATATATAAATATGCCGGAATTTTCACGTTTAAGCAGGAATTTCTAAGTTTTGGCCAGATTTCGTAGGAAAGTCGCTGGAATCTCTTCAGAACCCTACTAGAATCTCACAGGAATCACAGATTTTTGGCCAATTAAGACCGCCTAAGGTCCGGCTAGGTACGATTTTTACCGACTAGGTCTGATGTTGACCGACTAGGTTCGACTACCGATTTTTGCCCCCGATTAGATGAAATCGCCAAGGTTGCACCCTGATTTCCGATTAACCACGGACTTGCGCCGATTTTTACAACACTGTTTTTAAATGTAGATCTTTAGTTTAATCAAATACCTAAACCATTATTAGTGTGATAATATTATATTAAACTTCCTATGTTTGTATGTCAATTTCAGATTCATAAGATGTTGGGATGCTAAATTGTCTCATGAAGTATACAGAATTACTGTTGGGCTTGGAGGTTTAGGTAGCAAGTCTGAACTTTGTGTTTGGTCTTTACTTGCGCTGAGGTAAACCATTTTTGTTGGTATATATATGATATGCAATATGCGTTAAATAAATTTAGCTTGGCTGAATAAGTTTAATCATTATATAAGCTTTTTTCAGGTGTGGAACCCTTGTTAGTGCAGATAGTAGTGGCAGTGTCCAGTTTTGGGACAGCTTACATGGGACTCTATTGCAAGCACATTCTTGCCATAAAGGTGACGTCAATGCTTTAGCAGCCAGTCCTAGCCATACAAGGGTGTTTTCTGCTGGATCAGATGGTCAGGTACTGAATGTCATCTGTTTGTGAATATTTAGGATTCTCCTTTTGAAATCACAGTCACAATGATAATAATAATTGTTATCAGGTTATATTATATAAGCTATCCGGTGATAGATCTTGTTCGGAAACGATGAAAAAGTGGGTCTACATTGGTTATGTGAGAGCCCATACACATGATGTCAGAGCCTTGACTGTTGCTGTACCCATAAGTCGTGAAGGTATGCATCTGTGCTCTTGTTTGGAGTATGTTTGAAACATTTGTTGTTGTTTTTTTTATGTGAATTACATATGTTTGCAAACAGATTTATTTCCTGAAGATAAAGTAAAAAGAGCCCGTGGTAGGGAAAAGCAAGCTGACTTTAGTTATAATAAATGGGCGCATGTGGGCATTCCCATGCTTATATCAGCTGGTGATGACACTAAGCTTTTCGCATATTCTGCTAACGAGTTCACCAAATTTGCCCCACATGATATTTGCCCTGCACCACAAAGACCACCCATCCAGCTGGTGTGCAGGACAGCTGTCAGGTTGACTTATCTTCTTCTGGTTCAGGCTCCGCACTGGTTAGATGTTCTTACTGTTGATGTGAAACATGATGGTGGTGTTTCAACTACTGATATGGTGGCTCGAGTTAAGAGCAGGGGTTTGAGAAAGATCATTTGCAGCTCTATCTCACCTTCGGGGAGGTTTTTTGCCTATTCCAGTCATGATAAGCCTCGTCTTTTTGAGTTGAAAAATGGCGGAACTGGGAAACATGTATGGTCCATAAGTAAAAGAAAACTCCCTTCATCCTTACCTTTTGCACATTCCATGATTTTTAGTTCTGATTCTTCTAGGTTGATGATCTCGGGACATGATAGAATGATATACGTAAGTGATCTCTTCCTCTTTGTTACACACACTTATGATAGAAGCTAAGGATCTATTTGTTATCTCTCTTTGGTCTTTGGCAATTATTTTTATCCTTTTAGGACTGGATGGCAGTCTTTTCATTTACTTATAGGGCTATAGCTTTGAACTTCAATGATCTATATAATAACGGGTAACCTGATAGTTTGAATTTCGGATTGTATCGGTATCACGATGGTGATTATACGAATTTCTGATTGGATGACTGTTCTAATGTGACTTATGCCAAAGGGCATATGAATTGTCTTACACAAACAAGACACTGTGAGGTGTGGGCTATGGGTTTTGGAAGAAAGGAAGCAAATAGGTTCTTTAGAAGTAAAACACATTGATATATTGAGCAGCACAACAGGGATAATAGCAGCAGTATTAATGGTACCTGCTGCATACTGCCAGCTATCTTCCCCACTGTGCTGCTCTAAATTTAAAAATGGTAATTACATTAAAATTTAATACCATGTAACTAAAAAAAATCATTGAATTTAAGCTAATACCCTCTACTCGTATTTTTCCGAATCAGTAATGACATGTCTAATTTAAGCCGGGTAAATGCTGTGTTGTTTTCCAGGTAATTCGTTAATGACTTAAAATGACGTGATTGACGTCACATAAATGGTAGTTCGTTACATATGCTTCCATTACCCACGTTTCTTCAGTGTATATTTATCAAAATACATTGGTATACTAAGACAAAGGCGCATCATTGCTATCATAAGCCTTAACATAATCTGTATAATGTTTCAGGTTGTAGACACTGGGAGCCTGGAATTAACACATAGGTTCACCCCTTGTCATAAGGAGTTTAATGAAGACTTGCCACCTACTCAACCTCCAATTACAAAGATGTTTACCAGTCCTGATGGACAGTGGCTAGCTGCTGTCAACTGCTTTGGAGACGTGTATATATTTAATCTAGAGACACAAAGGCAGCACTGGTTTATATCAGGATTGGATGGTGCTTCTGTTACAGCTGGAGGGTTTACTCCCAAAAATAGCAATGTGCTAATAATATCCACGTCATCAAATCAAGTATATGCATTTGATGTGGAGGCAAAGAAATTAGGAGAATGGTCGATGAACAACGCATTTGTCTTGCCACAAAGATATCAGGACTTTCCTGGTGAGGTTATTGGGCTTACATTTCCGCCTTCTGCAAGTTCCTCAATTATTGTCATCTACAGCTCAAGGTATGCGGGTGTCTCGTAATGGTTTTTATAATTGCTAATTATTGCGAATGGTTGGTTATTGTTTTGTTTTTTCAGGGCAATGTGCTTCATCGACTTTGGAATGCCAATTGATGAAGGTGCCGATGAAGAAAAAGAAAACAGTCATGATACTTCGACTCGTAAGAAATTCAAACGTAAGTTGATAGAAAATAAAAATGGTAGGAGGAAGAATTTTGAATTTTGTGCATTTAGAGAACCTGTTCTATTTGTTGGGCATCTTTCAAAGGGTTCTGTATTAGTTGTAGAAAAACCATGGATGCAAGTGGTCAAAGGTTTAGATGCACAGCCTGTCCACAGACACATATACGGAACATAAACCCAGAATAGCAGTTTCAATTTTGGTCTCGTTATCATGTGTGATTGAATCATGTTGTGTAACATTTTCTTTAGTACTAGAGTTCTCACATTTTTCTTGTGTACATTGATTGGCATTCTTTTTTGCTACACTTCTTTTTGAACCAGTTGTATTGAAATCAACGGAACTAAGATGACTCGTTCCATACATGATCCGCGGTTCGAACTTAATATGCTGTTCAAGCTTTCTTGGTTTATCATTCTTCAAAGATTGCTTGTAATTGTAATTTATAAACATCATGTTATGGGATAAGATGATGTTTTTTGGCAAACTAAACGCACATTTATATGGGAAATTATAAAGCGGTTTCTTTTAGATAAGTGAAAATGTGATAAACAGTTAATGAGTACATGCAACGGAAAAAAATTTAGTCTGTTTGTAATAGTTTCTTTTTTTTACCATCTTTAGTTCCAATTCAGCGTCACATCATCTTTTACTTCTTTCACTCCTAATTGTAGCACCCTCAAATTATGTGACTAGATGAACTAGGCTTTTTTTTGGTGCACGTGGTCGTGAAGAAATGTGAGGAGAATTGTATTTATGACACTCCTATTGTAAAAAATAATAAAAAAGTCTTGAATATTTACATAGATTGTTCCCACCATGATAAGTCGAGTTTTGCATCGACTTAATCTCAGGGGTAGCACCAGTGTCTAAGGCATCATATCGCTTAACACCATCACAAATGATAAAGATCTATCAAGTCAATCGAAGGAGCTTTTAGATAAGAGATTCATTAGACTAAGCTTCTTGGCTTGGGGAGCGGATCGCCTATCGTATTTGTAAAGATGGAAGACCGATTGTCCAGAATGTGTATTGATTACAGGTAGCTTAACAAGCTAAGGATCAAGAATTGACGTCCACTTATTGATGACTTATTTGTTAAATGTCAAGGGTCAACTTACTTCTTCGAAATTAAACTTAGGTCTGGTTATTATTTGCTGGAAATTCAAGAGGATGCCATATGAAAGATTGATTTTAGGACTCGACATGGACACTATGAGTCTCTGGTTATGTCGTTTAGGCTAATGAACACTTACAATGTTCATGGATCTAATGAACGTGTGTAAAATCTACTTGGATAAATTTATGATAGTGTTCATCGATGAAATCCTCATCTATTCACGAACCAAGGAGGATCATGAGAAACATTTAGACTTAATTGTGGAATTACTTGCGAAGAGAAAGGCGCACCGGTTGGACCGGCTGGTGCCATTCGGTCTCGAAAACAATGGCTGGAAGGTTGGTACCAGAGAACCATGGTTAGGGGTTTAACCCATGATTCATGCTAAGGGTAGTCAAAGGGCTCGATCAGTGGGGTAAAAAAACAAGTAGAACTGAACTAGCATTTACAGTAACGAGCCGTAGGTGAAGGGCGTCGGACATGACTTCAGATTGTCGTCATCGTCTGATCAAAATCTTCAACACACCACCGCATGCACCACAACTATTGTCATCTCTAGGCTTCTGTGCCCCTCCACCTGCTATTGAATTAAACAAAAATAATTTAACAGACACCAATTTATGATTGATTTTATAAAATATATATTGTTTTATCTTATCTTTTTAAAGGTTCTTAATATGATCTCATTTTACTCTCTTATCTCTAACTAATTCGTATCTAGACCAAAACGATGTAGTAGGATATGTTTGATATACTTCAATCACGATGTGTCAATATGTGTGAAGTCACTGGATCGATGAACATCCGAGCACGTTCTTGACGGAAGGATAAAAACCAAAAGACAAACAATAGTACGAACAATAATCGAATGATTTTATTGATAAAACATAACGATTTTAAGCTCGTTACAACTTAAGAATCAAGACTTTTGGCAAGGGGAGATCGAGCATGATCTCCCCTCTCATCCGGCAGCACCTGGGCGCCAGGAACCCTATCTAAAACCCTTAGGTTTCTACACATTGAAACTGGTATATATAGGCCTCGGCCCATATTAGATGCGACTGGGCCCATTCGTGCGATTGGACCATGCGTATGGTTCAATCGTACGACTGGACCATTCTTATGGCTCAGTCTTACGAATGCCCCAATCGCATCTCTCAGTCGCACGACTGGTCCATTAGCATGGCTCAGTCGTACGACTGAGTCTCATTCGCATATGCTCCTGCGAATAACCCAGTTTCATGTGTTTACAAGGTGTATAACATTAAGCCTAGACTATTCGTCAAGCGACGGACACACTATATATGACTATATATGCTCCAACAATATGTTTCTTAAATACCACGCATCGAGCTTATGATTCACAATGGAGTTCAAAAATATCAAAACAGTTTATGACAAAGTTAAGGCTGATTAAGGAGAATAAACACGATAGTTGATTTTCTATCAACTTATGATTAAGACATATAAAGTAGTCCAAAGTCTCAGTTGTATACAAGCATGGATTAGGGGTCTGTTCTCATCACTTGAATGCTTTACTTTATTGGTTTGCTTGAACCTAAGACAATTGTTTCTATGTACGCATAATGTTTTCAATTGTGCTTCTGTTGCCACTTCAATGCTAATATGAAGAACACTTCATTTTAATTCACCAAGATAGTCATTCTTCTAAAGACAAAACTCTATAGAATTGTATTATGTCCCTATGCAATTGAGTTAATTTGATTTGGCATGGTTCATTGCTTAATCATCGAGATGTCATTCCGTGATGGAGAGACTTCATTATGTTGTACCATGACCTATATGATTGATTAACATGAAACTATTCGATTAGTGTAAAAGTTGCACTAGTTATGTCTATGTGATTCGTCAAGAATGCTAATGAACTTACTAGCAAGTGAATGATAAAACCTCGAAGCCGAGAGTAATTATATATTCTCTGATTTCGTGTTAACTCTTTATATAACTAAGTGTATTTCAGATTTTACTTAATAATCAGCAATCAACAAATGACTTACACATTTCAACATAAAAACAAATTAGTTGCCAACCAATGGCTCCTTGTCGATTCTACACTCTTACTTGCCCTAGCTAGCCCAAGGTAACTAAGAATAAAAACTCTTTATTTTTGACCGGGCCTTTGACACCGGTCAAATTTTGGTGCTGTTGCCCGGTAGCAATTGTGCTTTGTTAACTAGCTTGTAGTGATTTTTATTAGTTTAGTTGTTGTTTATAATAAAAAACCAAAAAGATCTTGTTACTTTCTGTTCATTGTTACGCGTTGTTGGTTAATTTGTGTAGGTAATAGGTTATTTGCATGCACACTCGTTATTCGGGAAGATCATCACCACTTGCATACGATTCGGAGATAGAAAAGTCAGCAATAGTAACCGCGTACTTCACAGAGCATGGTTAATGTCAGCTTCAACTTCAAATTCACTGGGAGATGCTCATTCAGAAGAATCGAATTCAGAAAAGTCAGCAATGGCAACCGCATTAAACATTTATTTTTATTTCCGTAATTTTATCACTGTAAACTTGAGAATGAAAAGGCGGGAAACACCGTTCGATCGGAGTTTGATTTCGTGCTTAAGCATTAAACATTTATTTTTATTTCCGTAATTTTATCACTGTAAACTTGAGAATGAAAAGGCGGGAAACACCGTTCGATCGGAGTTTGATTTCGTGCTTAAGCATTAAACATTTATTTTTATTTCCGTAATTTTGTCACTGTAAACTTGAGAATGAAAAGGCGGGAAACACCGTTCGATCGGAGTTTGATTTCGTGTATCTTCCTTAAGCATTAAACATTTATTTTTATTTCCGTAATTTTATCACTGAAAACTTGAGAATGAAAAGGCGGGAAACACCGTTCGATCGGAGTTTGAGTTCGTGTATCTTCCTTAAGCATTAAACATTTATTTTTATTTCCGTAATTTTATCACTGTAAACTTGAGAATGAAAAGGCGGGAAATACCGTTCGATCGGAGTTTGATTTCGTGTATCTTCCTTAAGCATTAAACATTTATTTTTATTTCCGTAATTTTATCACTATAAATTTGAGAATGAAAAGGCGGGAAACACCGTTCGATCGGAGTTTGATTTCGTGTATCTTCCTTAAGCATTAAACATTTATTTTTTTTCCGTAATTTTATCACTGTAAACTTGAGAATGAAAAGGCGGGAAACACCGTTCGATCGGAGTTTTATTAACGTACTCACTGTAAGCTAAGTTTTGACGTTGATATATACGTACAGGCATGGTTTGAATGCCGGATATGCGTTTGTGAACTTTACAACATCTGAAGCAGCTTGGAAGTTTCATACGTCGGTTAAAGGAAAACATTGTTCTTTTCGTGAATATATAATATAACTATTGTTCTTATGATCTGTATTATTTCGTTAGATATTTGAAGAAGCTAATAAATTCTGCTATGAAACTGGTGTGAAAGTTGCTGTTGCATATGGTGGTGCATCGATTTATCCGCAGGTTTATATACTTTTAAAATCATTAACAAACACTATTTTATGGTTTTAATCATTAACAAACGTGCGATTCAGTTCATCTTTTTTTTTTCTAATCTGCTTAATTAGTCTTTGTAATCTGTTATCTTTAATCTTGATTCAGAACGCGTTGACTTTAATCTTTATGGAGACAAAACGCAGCGCAGATTCTTTGGAAAACTGGTTATGCAGGGTCGGTTTCCCTGCTGCTGCAATTCATGGTCATATTACAAGTAATTTTTGCGTTTAATTATTTTTTAAACAAGTTGGTTGTTATGTTATCACATGGTTAACCTAATCATAAAAATTAGTTGTTATCAAACATATACAATTAACATTATCAACATTGCAAATATAAAACAAACAAACAAAGAAACATAACCAAACAAACACAACCAATATACAAATCATCATAACTGAAACTGCACATATATATATACAACGAGTTTTTACATACAAAAAGATATAAAATACAAACAAAATATCTATCTAATCCATCATCCCCGGATCGCTGCCCTGACCAGACCCGCCCGCGCCAGATGGGCCAGCACCGTCATGGTCTAACCGCCTCGGTGGCTGTGACAACAACAGCGTACCCGAGGCGGTATAGTCCGCGACCATGTGCTGGATGACCCATTCCATCATATCATGCAGCCTCGCGGTCGTATCCTCCAGCCTCGCGACCCTGTCTCGTGTGTCCTGAATCATATCAAGAACATGAGCAGGCAATCGCACGGCGTGGTACACGCGCTGGGGATGCTGGGGCGGGTCCTGGTCGTGCGGCGGGGGAATGGGCTGATCCTCCCCGCCGCCAAGGGCCTCGTGGGCGTCCTGAAGGTGGACCTCAGCCCCCGCCAGCTCGGGTGGGTCCACCAACGGCTCGGGCACCCATGGCACGAGCTCCTGGTATCTGGTGAGCAGGTGCCACGTGCCGTCGGGGAACCTCCGAACTATCCTTATCCCAGTGGCGGTGCTCCGGCCGGCCACGCGCACAGGAGTCGGAGGTAGCGGGAGCTGGGCATGGCCTGTGCGTACCCCAAGCCCCGAGCGATCCGGGAAACGATGTTCCCGCCCACTAACGCCCCTCGCGAATGCCGATGATAATAACTAGCAAAATAATCAGCGAGGGCGTGCGCGAGGTGGTAGTGTCGGTGTGTGAGTACACACCGAAGAAAAAAAAGGTCGGCGGCGTTGACCCTGTCGGTCCCCGCCCCACGACCAGCGACGGACGTGGCGATGAGTCGGTGAATGTATCTATACAGAGGGTCTCGTATATGAGAGGACCTCGTATCACCGCCGTATGGTCTGTCGCCTATCGCAGGCCACCAGACCTGATCGGAGTCGTCTGGCCCGCGGATCAAGGCGGTGGTGTACATCGGCTGTCGGGTCTCCTCCTCCGTGTAGAGGCCGCTGACGACAGCGAACCGCCTAAGTGACATGCGGTGGAGGACCCCGAACAACCGGAAAGCAACCTCCGCGGGCGCACGACTGTCCGCTATGTCGTCCTCGTCCAGCTTCGCAAGTCCTTGGTCACGTGGACGGAACGTGAATGTGCAGTAGAACTCGACGGTGAGCTCTCGATGGGCATCGTCGGACATCCGGAACAGCTGCTCCCACGGGCCGTCCTCGCCGATGATCTCAAAAAACCGGTCGCGCTCTCCAA
>CM044014.1:53595208-53625208 GCA_024085815.1 Flaveria linearis | reverse complement strand
GTAAACTCTGATTCAAGGAGGCTAAGGCAAAAAATGGATACTTTATAATGCAACTTTGAGAACAATGACAGGCGATGGTCTTTTTTAATTTTCACACGGGACACCTCGAATGTTTTACAAATTTCAATCTCCTGGCCGCGCACGAGGTCACAAACATATCCGACAAGTGTGTGCAACGTATTGTTGGTCCCTGTGAGGTAACTCTTGAAGTTGGCATGTTGGCCCTCAACCCGATTAGTTGTAAATTCACCAAAGTTAAGGCGGTCGTACATCCAACAAGTAACAATTTTCTCTTTGTACGGCACCAACCAATTATTCCAAATATATTCCCATACCTCTGAAAGAAAATAACAAATTTTAGAAAATGAACAAATAAATTGTTAGAGTAAAAATAAATATGAAATTCTTACCACTTTTACCATCTTCATTTAACTTTTCTTCCATCTTCCTGCAATTGTAATCGTACATTGCCTCTGTGGGAGACGAACACAAGGTCTTCCACCAGTATGAAAAATCCTTCCACATGTCGGTTTTGAAAAGGATATTCCACCGTCTTTTGATATTCTCCCGAACGTGTCACCTGCATAGGTTTTTAGTAGCACTCGGGAACACTGTGTCACACGCACTCATCAGGGCCAGGTCGCTGTATGTGACAATAACGCGGGGCTCCACACACCCATCGAGCATATCTCTGATCTGCTCCAGTACCCATGTGAAGTTGTCTTGCCGTTCCCTCGATATAAATGCATGCGCGATACAAAACGACTTCGACGTCCACGTAACGCCAATAACCTGAACAAACGGAATGTTGTACATGTTGGTCTTGTACGTCGTGTCTATCAACATCACGTGCGGGAATGCGCGCCACATTTTATACAAAGTAGGATGACAAAAGAAAACATCTTCCACGGCCTTAGTAGTTGCATTCGTTTGTGTTTCATACACGAACTCTTTAGATTGTAGCAGGTTTTTAAGTTCCTGCATTGGTGTGATGCCTTCTCTCCCCTCAGCCCTAAACTTTGACGTTAGATTGTATATGTCTTGAACAACACAGACGCTGTGGGGAAACTGCTCCCTTACGGCTGAATGGATATGTCGTGGCCGCACGTGCTGCCTGTGTAATTTCTCGACAAGATCAATTTCTTCAACGGTCATCTTCCTAAGATCGCGTGGCCCTCCTAGTACACAACAGAATCGTGGTTGTGCGTCTCGTTTCTCACCTCTAACATCCAACTGTCACTCTTTCCTACGTACTTCCCTAGGAGTTTAAAGGGACATCCTTTCTTTATGCTCCCAGTACATCTACTTGTGCCAGTGAATTTAGGTTCACCACTACGATTGCATATTAGTTCCACATCCTTTTTTCGTGACCGACCCACCACAATGACGCACCCATGCTCGCGTCCTCTTGTTTTAGCCCACTTCTCCAAGTCCTCACGAGAATCAAAATACTGAAAAAATGATAAAGCTAGACATAAAAACAATATATAAAACAAATAAAAAATAAAATAAACAAAAGAATAAAAACTCTTCGTACTTGATTGGTTTTATAAGAAACCGTAGCCTTTCTTATCCGATCCTCATCCTCATCATGCTCCGCGGTGTCCCCATGGTTTTCTTTGAGGTGAACCGAACCGTCACTCTCATCTGTGTCATTCCATTAAAAGTATCCGACACATGTGTAATTTCTAGTTCTGACTGGTACGGGGGATGTCCGTAATCCAGCTCTGTTTGCGAGTGGTACGTGTTCGGGGCATGCCCGTAAAAATTGCAAGGGGGATATCTGTACCCTTCACCGTAACCTGTTGGTCCAAATAAAGAGTTGTACGCCTCTTGAGCAAATGTGTTCGACGGGTTGGTTTCCTCCTCCCCCCACGGAGGGTGACTCCCGTATACGTAATATTCCTAAAAAAGATAATGGTTAGATATATTTCAAATAATAAGTTATAATAAAACATATACTAGTTCAACCTGGTTCGAATCTTCGATATGTGTCACCTCATTCAAATCTGGAAGCTTCGGCTTTTGATAATGATCTCCCGAACCCGACATTGTTTTCGAATTAACGCGTTTTTGGAATGACGAATGCTGAAAAATCTCGAGTGTTGGATGAATGAAAGCTCAAAATCCAAGGTCGATTAAAAACAAAAAATTTGGATTATGAAATTACGAAACGGAAGTTTGGAAATGGATATGCCGATTGTTCGAAGCTGAATGGTATTTAAGGTGAAATTCTGGGGCACAAACCGTCACGGTTTGGCCTCCACGTGACGGTTTGTGCCCTTTTGTCAAAATCACGTCTACGTCGTACCTTAAACTGAGACCTTGTACCCTAGAGGTCACAGTTTGGCCTCCACGTGACGGTTTGGTGACCGCTTTTCAACTTTAACAGCCCATTTTGTCTTTTTGTCGTTTTGTTGTCACGAGGTCACGGGAGTACCACCCCAAACCGTGACAGCAAGACCATGTGGTCACGGGGACAAATACCCCAAACCGTGACAGCAAGCCCATGCGGTCACGGTTAGGTGCCAAAATGTGACCGCAAGACCTAACCGTGACAGTTTGAACCGGCCCACTCCCAAAAACCCATGCGGTGTCCCCATTAGGACCCCAGTTTTATCACACCCAATATGTACAATTAATGCTACTGGGTATCCTCTGAAGTTATGTCCAACTTCATGTTGATGATGATGAACACACTGTTCAAAATACATAGATGAAATTGTTTTGATGTGAAAAGTAATCGAAATACATGCACTGGTGTTAGGTTGAAAAAAATAAACAAATTCAACTTCTTTTTATTGTAAAGAGTTAAAAGACTTTTCCACATCGGTCATTAAGCTTGTTAAAAGACTAGGTTCGACTACCGATTTTTGCCCCCGATTAGATGAAATCGCCAAGGTTGCACCCTGATTTCCGATTAACCACGGACTTGCGCCGATTTTTACAACACTGTTTTTAAATGTAGATCTTTAGTTTAATCAAATACCTAAACCATTATTAGTGTGATAATATTATATTAAACTTCCTATGTTTGTATGTCAATTTCAGATTCATAAGATGTTGGGATGCTAAATTGTCTCATGAAGTGTACAGAATTACTGTTGGGCTTGGAGGTTTAGGTAGCAAGTCTGAACTTTGTGTTTGGTCTTTACTTGCGCTGAGGTAAACCATTTTTGTTGGTATATATATGATATGCAATATGCGTTAAATAAATTTAGCTTGGCTGAATAAGTTTAATCATTATATAAGCTTTTTTCAGGTGTGGAACCCTTGTTAGTGCAGATAGTAGTGGCAGTGTCCAGTTTTGGGACAGCTTACATGGGACTCTATTGCAAGCACATTCTTGCCATAAAGGTGACGTCAATGCTTTAGCAGCCAGTCCTAGCCATACAAGGGTGTTTTCTGCTGGATCAGATGGTCAGGTACTGAATGTCATCTGTTTGTGAATATTTAGGATTCTCCTTTTGAAATCACAGTCACAATGATAATAATAATTGTTATCAGGTTATATTATATAAGCTATCCGGTGATAGATCTTGTTCGGAAACGATGAAAAAGTGGGTCTACATTGGTTATGTGAGAGCCCATACACATGATGTCAGAGCCTTGACTGTTGCTGTACCCATAAGTCGTGAAGGTATGCATCTGTGCTCTTGTTTGGAGTATGTTTGAAACATTTGTTGTTGTTTTTTTTATGTGAATTACATATGTTTGCAAACAGATTTATTTCCTGAAGATAAAGTAAAAAGAGCCCGTGGTAGGGAAAAGCAAGCTGACTTTAGTTATAATAAAACGGCATGTAACACCCAAAGAGGGTATATGAGGAAAACTACACCTAGCGAGTGTGGTCCGGCCATATATCACCGTATACCCTTCCCACCCACAAAACCCACTAAAAGTCCTTAATCTTAATTCTACGCCTCCACTCACTCCTATCCTCGATCATGTTCTCAGAAAGATGCAAGTCTATCATATCCCTCCTAATAACCTCATCCCAAGTCAACCTAGGTCTACCTCTACTCCTCCTACCCTCTAAACTGATGTTCTCTATTGCTCGGACAGGTGCTGCCATCGTTCTCCTCTTCACGTGCCCAAACCATCTTAATCTTCCCTCTCTTATTTTTTCTATGATAGAAGCCACCTCTAGCCTCTGGCGAAAGACGTCGTTTCTTATCCGATCCAATCTTGTATGTCCACACATCCACCTCAGCATTCGCATTTCTGCGACCTCTATTTGTCTCTCGTGCGATTTCTTTATGGCCCAACAGTCTGTGCCGTATAACATAGCTGGACGTACTGCCACTCTGTATAGTTTTCCCTTTAGTTTGGCTGGGAACCTCTTATCACACAAAATCCCTGATGCTGCTCTCCACTTGCACCATCCTGATTGTACACGGTGTGCTACATCGCTGTGTATCTCTCCATCTTCCTGTACGTACGAGCCAAGGTATTTGAACCTAGATGTCCGGGGGACCGCCATTTCCTGGATACTGATTTGGGTGTCCTCCTCGGCCTCACCACTAAAGTTACAATGCATGTATTCTGTCTTAGAGCGACTTATCCTTAAGCCCCTGCTTTCTAGTGCTGCTCTCCACTGTTCTAATCTCTCGTTAAGCACCGTCTTAGATTCTGATATTAGGACAATATCATCCGCAAACAGCATACACCATGGGACTGTCTCTTGTATAGACTTGGTCATCTCGTCCAACACTACTGTGAAGAGGAATGGGCTCAATGCCGATCCTTGATGGAGTCCTACTTCCACGGGAAGTAGTCTGTGTCTCCGACAGGTGCTCGTACACACGTTTTTGCCCCGTCATACATATCCTTTATTATTTTGATATACCTCTCTGGTACCTTTCTAAGTCGTAGACTTTCCCAGATGAGTTTCCGTGGCACACTGTCATAGGCTTTTTCGAGGTCAATGAATACCATATGTAGGTCTCTTTTCTTTTCTCTATATTTCTCCATTATCCTCCTTATGACGTGTATAGCTTCTGTTGTAGAGCGTCCTGGCATAAATCCAAATTGGTTTACCGCTATCTGAGTTTCTCGTCTAATTCTCGTGTCAACAATTCTTTCCCATAGCTTCATCGTGTGGCTCAATAGCTTTATTCCCCTGTAATTTGCGCAGCATTGGACATCTCCCTTTTTCTTATATATGGGGACTATGACACTACTTCTCCACTGCTCTGGCATCTTTCCTGTCTTAAAGATAGTGTTGAATAAGTCCGTTAGCCATTGTAGGCCCTCATCCCCAAGGCACTTCCACACTTCTATCGGAATGTTGTCTGGCCCCACCGCCTTAGCCCTTCCCATTTTCTTCAAAGCTCTCTTGACTTCATCGACTGTGATGCTTCTACAATAACACTTGTTTTGTTGCCTCGTTTGATTTGTTTCATCGATATCCGTTTGTTGATTACTGTTCGTTATGTTAAAAAGGTTATCGAAGTACGTTTTCCATCTCCCCTTGATGTCTTTTTCCCTCACCAAGACCTTTCCATCCGCGGCCTTTATAAACTTCACCAATCTCAAGTCCTGTCTACTACGTTCCCTTGCCTTGACGATCTTAAACATGTCATGTTCACCCTCTTTCGTCTGTAATCGCTTATACATCCTCTCGTATGCTGTGTTCTTTGTCTCTGACACAGACTTTTTCGCCTCTCGTTTAGCCTCTTTGTATTTATCTAAACGAGAGGCGAAAAAGTCTGTGTCAGAGGCAAAGAACACAGCATACGAGAGGATGTATAAGCGATTACAGACGAAAGAGGATGTATAAGGATCAGGAACACATGAATTTCCTAAAAAACATATGTGACCCATGGTCTTTAAAAACACAAACTTTTTCTCTCTTGTAGCTAAGGATAACTTCTAATGGGGAGAATGCTCTGAGTCCTTGACCTCTTCAAATGAAGAGTTGAAGACTAAGTTGTTCTTACTTCATCTGCAGGTTGTGGTAGATCCTATTGGCGTGTCCATCTGGCAGATGGCTGCTCATCCTGTGAGTAGGCAGCAGTTTACTTCAAAATCAGATTTGGTTTCAGTAGAGAATGGACACCCTACTGATAAAACTATAGATGATGGTGATGTTACTAGTGAAAGTGAGGTTGAAGCTGATTCAGTCGAGTTGTATGAGGAGCCAACTACTGAAAATGCAAGTATGGCAGTTGCTTGTGATGATGGTTGCGTGAGAATATATAATATCCCAGACTCAGATGGATTTACTTACCATAAGTCTTTGCCAAGGGTTGGTGGTGAGATAGCTGCCTTCTTTTCAGATCCCTACCTTTTGTGATTCATGATTTTTTTTATTCATGCATTGTTGTCATTTCAATGCAGGGCGTATATTAAGTGTCACTTGGAGTCCAGATGCAAAATATATATACTCAGGAAGTAGTGACGGGTATGCACTTTTTCTGAGTTCCTATTGTTTTTCTTGCAAATTATGTTGATATCCTTTTGGATGATGATTACCTCTTAAACTGTTGGTACTTTTTAATCACTGTTGTAGAAATCGCTAGGTGCTAGTCGGGCGGTGAGGTGCTGACTAACGATTAATCGGGATTAGTCGGATTGAAACTTTATATATAATTTTATATGAATACACACATTTTCATATGTAATTTCGACAAAAATGTTCAGTTATATATATATAAATATGCCGGAATTTTCACGTTTAAGCAGGAATTTCTAAGTTTTGGCCAGATTTCGTAGGAAAGTCGCTGGAATCTCTTCAGAACCCTACTAGAATCTCACAGGAATCACAGATTTTTGGCCAATTAAGACCGCCTAAGGTCCGGCTAGGTACGATTTTTACCGACTAGGTCTGATGTTGACCGACTAGGTTCGACTACCGATTTTTGCCCCCGATTAGATGAAATCGCCAAGGTTGCACCCTGATTTCCGATTAACCACGGACTTGCGCCGATTTTTACAACACTGTTTTTAAATGTAGATCTTTAGTTTAATCAAATACCTAAACCATTATTAGTGTGATAATATTATATTAAACTTCCTATGTTTGTATGTCAATTTCAGATTCATAAGATGTTGGGATGCTAAATTGTCTCATGAAGTATACAGAATTACTGTTGGGCTTGGAGGTTTAGGTAGCAAGTCTGAACTTTGTGTTTGGTCTTTACTTGCGCTGAGGTAAACCATTTTTGTTGGTATATATATGATATGCAATATGCGTTAAATAAATTTAGCTTGGCTGAATAAGTTTAATCATTATATAAGCTTTTTCAGGTGTGGAACCCTTGTTAGTGCAGATAGTAGTGGCAGTGTCCAGTTTTGGGACAGCTTACATGGGATTCTATTGCAAGCACATTCTTGCCATAAAGGTGACGTCAATGCTTTAGCAGCCAGTCCTAGCCATACAAGGGTGTTTTCTGCTGGATCAGATGGTCAGGTACTGAATGTCATCTGTTTGTGAATATTTAGGATTCTCCTTTTGAAATCACAGTCACAATGATAATAATAATTGTTATCAGGTTATATTATATAAGCTATCCGGTGATAGATCTTGTTCGGAAACGATGAAAAAGTGGGTCTACATTGGTTATGTGAGAGCCCATACACATGATGTCAGAGCCTTGACTGTTGCTGTACCCATAAGTCGTGAAGGTATGCATCTGTGCTCTTGTTTGGAGTATGTTTGAAACATTTGTTGTTGTTTTTTTTTATGTGAATTACATATGTTTGCAAACAGATTTATTTCCTGAAGATAAAGTAAAAAGAGCCCGTGGTAGGGAAAAGCAAGCTGACTTTAGTTATAATAAATGGGCGCATGTGGGCATTCCCATGCTTATATCAGCTGGTGATGACACTAAGCTTTTCGCATATTCTGCTAACGAGTTCACCAAATTTGCCCCACATGATATTTGCCCTGCACCACAAAGACCACCCATCCAGCTGGTGTGCAGGACAGCTGTCAGGTTGACTTATCTTCTTCTGGTTCAGGCTCCGCACTGGTTAGATGTTCTTACTGTTGATGTGAAACATGATGGTGGTGTTTCAACTACTGATATGGTGGCTCGAGTTAAGAGCAGGGGTTTGAGAAAGATCATTTGCAGCTCTATCTCACCTTCGGGGAGGTTTTTTGCCTATTCCAGTCATGATAAGCCTCGTCTTTTTGAGTTGAAAAATGGCGGAACTGGGAAACATGTATGGTCCATAAGTAAAAGAAAACTCCCTTCATCCTTACCTTTTGCACATTCCATGATTTTTAGTTCTGATTCTTCTAGGTTGATGATCTCGGGACATGATAGAATGATATACGTAAGTGATCTCTTGCTCTTTGTTACACACACTTATGATAGAAGCTAAGGATCTATTTGTTATCTCTCTTTGGTCTTTGGCAATTATTTTTATCCTTTTAGGACTGGATGGCAGTCTTTTCATTTACTTATAGGGCTATAGCTTTGAACTTCAATGATCTATATAATAACGGGTAACCTGATAGTTTGAATTTCGGATTGTATCGGTATCACGATGGTGATTATACGAATTTCTGATTGGATGACTGTTCTAATGCGACATGCCAAAGGGCATATGAATTGTCTTACACAAACAAAACACTGTGAGGTGTGGGCTATGGGTTTTGGAAGAAAGGAAGCAAATAGGTTCTTTAGAAGTAAAACACATTGATATATTGAGCAGCACAACAGGGATAATAGCAGCAGTATTAATGGTACCTGCTGCATACTGCCAGCTATCTTCCCCACTGTGCTGCTCTAAATTTAAAAATGGTAATTACATTAAAATTTAATACCATGTAACTAAAAAAATCATTGAATTTAAGCTAATACCCTCTACTCGTATTTTTCCGAATCAGTAATGACATGTCTAATTTAAGCCGGGTAAATGCTGTGTTGTTTTCCAGGTAATTCGTTAATGACTTAAAATGACGTGATTGACGTCACATAAATGGTAGTTCGTTACATATGCTTCCATTACCCACGTTTCTTCAGTGTATATTTATCAAAATACATTGGTATACTAAGACAAAGGCGCATCATTGCTATCATAAGCCTTAACATAATCTGTATAATGTTTCAGGTTGTAGACACTGGGAGCCTGGAATTAACACATAGGTTCACCCCTTGTCATAAGGAGTTTAATGAAGACTTGCCACCTACTCAACCTCCAATTACAAAGATGTTTACCAGTCCTGATGGACAGTGGCTAGCTGCTGTCAACTGCTTTGGAGACGTGTATATATTTAATCTAGAGACACAAAGGCAGCACTGGTTTATATCAGGATTGGATGGTGCTTCTGTTACAGCTGGAGGGTTTACTCCCAAAAATAGCAATGTGCTAATAATATCCACGTCATCAAATCAAGTATATGCATTTGATGTGGAGGCAAAGAAATTAGGAGAATGGTCGATGAACAACGCATTTGTCTTGCCACAAAGATATCAGGACTTTCCTGGTGAGGTTATTGGGCTTACATTTCCGCCTTCTGCAAGTTCCTCAATTATTGTCATCTACAGCTCAAGGTATGCGGGTGTCTCGTAATGGTTTTTATAATTGCTAATTATTGCGAATGGTTGGTTATTGTTTTGTTTTTTCAGGGCAATGTGCTTCATCGACTTTGGAATGCCAATTGATGAAGGTGCCGATGAAGAAAAAGAAAACAGTCATGATACTTCGACTCGTAAGAAATTCAAACGTAAGTTGATAGAAAATAAAAATGGTAGGAGGAAGAATTTTGAATTTTGTGCATTTAGAGAACCTGTTCTATTTGTTGGGCATCTTTCAAAGGGTTTTGTATTAGTTGTAGAAAAACCATGGATGCAAGTGGTCAAAGGTTTAGATGCACAGCCTGTCCACAGACACATATACGGAACATAAACCCAGAATAGCAGTTTCAATTTTGGTCTCGTTATCATGTGTGATTGAATCATGTTGTGTAACATTTTCTTTAGTACTAGAGTTCTCACATTTTTTCTTGTGTACATTGATTGGCATTCTTTTTTGCTACACTTCTTTTTGAACCAGTTGTATTGAAATCAACGGAACTAAGATGACTCGTTCCATACATGATCCGCGGTTCGAACTTAATATGCTGTTCAAGCTTTCTTGGTTTATCATTCTTCAAAGATTGCTTGTAATTGTAATTTATAAACATCATGTTATGGGATAAGATGATGTTTTTTGGCAAACTAAACGCACATTTATATGGAAATTATAAAGCGGTTTCTTTTAGATAAGTGAAAATGTGATAAACAGTTAATGAGTACATGCAACGGAAAAAAATTTAGTCTGTTTGTAATAGTTTCTTTTTTTTACCATCTTTAGTTCCAATTCAGCGTCACATCATCTTTTACTTCTTTCACTCCTAATTGTAGCACCCTCAAATTATGTGACTAGATGAACTAGGCTTTTTTTTGGTGCACGTGGTCGTGAAGAAATGTGAGGAGAATTGTATTTATGACACTCCTATTGTAAAAAATAATAAAAAAGTCTTGAATATTTACATAGATTGTTCCCACCATGATAAGTCGAGTTTTGCATCGACTTAATCTCAGGGGTAGCACCAGTGTCTAAGGCATCATATCGCTTAACACCATCACAAATGATAAAGATCTATCAAGTCAATCGAAGGAGCTTTTAGATAAGAGATTCATTAGACTAAGCTTCTTGGCTTGGGGAGCGGATCGCCTATCGTATTTGTAAAGATGGAAGACCGATTGTCCAGAATGTGTATTGATTACAGGTAGCTTAACAAGCTAAGGATCAAGAATTGACGTCCACTTATTGATGACTTATTTGTTAAATGTCAAGGGTCAACTTACTTCTTCGAAATTAAACTTAGGTCTGGTTATTATTTGCTGGAAATTCAAGAGGATGCCATATGAAAGATTGATTTTAGGACTCGACATGGACACTATGAGTCTCTGGTTATGTCGTTTAGGCTAATGAACACTTACAATGTTCATGGATCTAATGAACGTGTGTAAAATCTACTTGGATAAATTTATGATAGTGTTCATCGATGAAATCCTCATCTATTCACGAACCAAGGAGGATCATGAGAAACATTTAGACTTAATTGTGGAATTACTTGCGAAGAGAAAGGCGCAAAGCTCTGGCTATTACAAAGGTTTATATAGAGTATTTCTTGATGATTTCGACCAGAAAGGACAAAAAGTTTGATTAGAGAGATATAATATGCAAAAGGTTGCATTTCAGTTGATAAATCCATAAGTTATGTAATACACTAATTATATCTCTTCTAGAGGGAACAAATACTTTTGTTGTGTGTTGTGATACATCACACTAAGGACTTAACATATATGGTTTCAAAAGATGTTAGATATGTGACAACATAAATGGGCTGAACTGCCCAACGACTACGATTGTGATATTCGTTAGCACCCAGGAAAGACAAATGTGGGCCTTTTGCATTGCTTAGAAAGAAAAGGGTTAATCCAATCTGAGTACGTGAAAGCTAATTGTATAATATGAAGAAGAGAGGTGGTCTTTATGAATGAGAAGGGAAGATTCTTGCGTGGACGAGTGCACCGTTAGGGGAGGAAGGATGGTTTGGAAACAATAAGGAGATAAAAAGAGGGGAGATGACACACCGGCCAATGTGATATGCGGTCAAGACGCTATCCTTTCTCCGGCTACTTTCTTTCATTTCAGTTTTACGCAATTAATTGAAAGACAGCTATAATTAATACTTTATTAATAAAAACTAAGATAAAAAATAATACATTAATAAAAACGAAACAATTCAATAACTAAAATAAAAAAAATACACCTCAACAGATGCCACAACTTAAAGCATTATGAAAGGATATAGATGTACGGATGTACCACACATAAATTGATATTGCCACACGTTAGGACAGTTTTATCACACCCAATATGTACAATTAATGCTACTGGGTATCCTCTGAAGTTATGTCCAACTTCATGTTGATGATGATGAACACACTGTTCAAAATACATAGATGAAATTGTTTTGATGTGAAAAGTAATCGAAATACATGCACTGGTGTTAGGTTGAAAAAAATAAACAAATTCAACTTCTTTTTATTGTAAACAGTTAAAAGACTTTTCCACATCGGTCATTAAGCTTGTTAGCACGTCAAAGCCCTCCTTCTTGACGCCCTTCACCCCTGACCCCCATCCCTAGAGTAGTGTTTAACGCCCTTTAAAGAGCTAACTTAGCATAAAAGCTCTGTGCTTTTATGTATCCGCATGGCCTAGTTGATTTTCTCCAATTCAAAGTTTAAAACTTACATGTAAAGCATTGAAAGACAACAAATAGAAGCGCTGGAAGCAATGTTTTCAGAACCGGATCGGACGTCGAACCGAACGTCGTACTGGTTTGGGTGTTGGACAGGAATTAAGAACCGGATGACGTCATAATTATATATATAGTTATACATATAATTTAACATAAGTAATTTATATGTGTATTTTATAGTTATATATAAATCTTAACAATAATTTTATGTCCAACACACTAAATTATTGTTCAACACCCCGTTTTTATCCATTAAAATTCAAAAAAAAAAATCCGATTTGACTCCCGGTCCTTCGAGACGAGTTGATGCGAACCGGTTGGACCGGCTGGTGCCATTCGGTCTCGAAAACAATGGCTGGAAGGTTGGTACCAGAGAACCATGGTTAGGGGTTTAACCCATGATTCATGCTAAGGGTAGTCAAAGGGCTCGATCAGTGGGGTAAAAAAACAAGTAGAACTGAACTAGCATTTACAGTAACGAGCCGTAGGTGAAGGGCGTCGGACATGACTTCAGATTGTCGTCATCGTCTGATCAAAATCTTCAACACACCACCGCATGCACCACAACTATTGTCATCTCTAGGCTTCTGTGCCCCTCCACCTGCTATTGAATTAAACAAAAATAATTTAACAGACACCAATTTATGATTGATTTTATAAAATATATATTGTTTTATCTTATCTTTTTAAAGGTTCTTAATATGATCTCATTTTACTCTCTTATCTCTAACTAATTCGTATCTAGACCAAAACGATGTAGTAGGATATGTTTGATATACTTCAATCACGATGTGTCAATATGTGTGAAGTCACTGGATCGATGAACATCCGAGCACGTTCTTGACGGAAGGATAAAAACCAAAAGACAAACAATAGTACGAACAATAATCGAATGATTTTATTGATAAAACATAACGATTTTAAGCTCGTTACAACTTAAGAATCAAGACTTTTGGCAAGGGGAGATCGAGCATGATCTCCCCTCTCATCCGGCAGCACCTGGGCGCCAGGAACCCTATCTAAAACCCTTAGGTTTCTACACATTGAAACTGGTATATATAGGCCTCGGCCCATATTAGATGCGACTGGGCCCATTCGTGCGATTGGACCATGCGTATGGTTCAATCGTACGACTGGACCATTCTTATGGCTCAGTCTTACGAATGCCCCAATCGCATCTCTCAGTCGCACGACTGGTCCATTAGCATGGCTCAGTCGTACGACTGAGTCTCATTCGCATATGCTCCTGCGAATAACCCAGTTTCATGTGTTTACAAGGTGTATAACATTAAGCGTAGACTATTCGTCAAGCGACGGACACACTATATATGACTATATATGCTCCAACAATATGTTTCTTAAATACCACGCATCGAGCTTATGATTCACAATGGAGTTCAAAAATATCAAAACAGTTTATGACAAAGTTAAGGCTGATTAAGGAGAATAAACACGATAGTTGATTTTCTATCAACTTATGATTAAGACATATAAGGTAGTCCAAAGTCTCAGTTGTATACAAGCATGGATTAGGGGTCTGTTCTCATCACTTGAATGCTTTACTTTATTGGTTTGCTTGAACCTAAGACAATTGTTTCTATGTACGCATAATGTTTTCAATTGTGCTTCTGTTGCCACTTCAATGCTAATATGAAGAACACTTCATTTTAATTCACCAAGATAGTCATTCTTCTAAAGACAAAACTCTATAGAATTGTATTATGTCCCTATGCAATTGAGTTAATTTGATTTGGCATGGTTCATTGCTTAATCATCGAGATGTCATTCCGTGATGGAGAGACTTCATTATGTTGTACCATGACCTATATGATTGATTAACATGAAACTATTCGATTAGTGTAAAAGTTGCACTAGTTATGTCTATGTGATTCGTCAAGAATGCTAATGAACTTACTAGCAAGTGAATGATAAAACCTCGAAGCCGAGAGTAATTATATATTCTCTGATTTCGTGTTAACTCTTTATATAACTAAGTGTATTTCAGATTTTACTTAATAATCAGCAATCAACAAATGACTTACACATTTCAACATAAAAACAAATTAGTTGCCAACCAATGGCTCCTTGTCGATTCTACACTCTTACTTGCCCTAGCTAGCCCAAGGTAACTAAGAATAAAAACTCTTTATTTTTGACCGGGCCTTTGACACCGGTCAAATTTTGGTGCTGTTGCCCGGTAGCAATTGTGCTTTGTTAACTAGCTTGTAGTGATTTTTATTAGTTTAGTTGTTGTTTATAATAAAAAACCAAAAGATCTTGTTACTTTCTGTTCATTGTTACGCGTTGTTGGTTAATTTGTGTAGGTAATAGGTTATTTGCATGCACACTCGTTATTCGGGAAGATCATCACCACTTGCATACGATTCGGAGATAGAAAAGTCAGCAATAGTAACCGCGTACTTCACAGAGCATGGTTAATGTCAGCTTCAACTTCAAATTCACTGGGAGATGCTCATTCAGAAGAATCGAATTCAGAAAAGTCAGCAATGGCAACCACATTAAACATTTATTTTTATTTCCGTAATTTTATCACTGTAAACTTGAGAATGAAAAGGCGGGAAACACCGTTCGATCGGAGTTTGATTTCGTGCTTAAGCATTAAACATTTATTTTTATTTCCGTAATTTTATCACTGTAAACTTGAGAATGAAAAGGCGGGAAACACCGTTCGATCGGAGTTTGATTTCGTGCTTAAGCATTAAACATTTATTTTTATTTCCGTAATTTTGTCACTGTAAACTTGAGAATGAAAAGGCGGGAAACACCGTTCGATCGGAGTTTGACTTCGTGTATCTTCCTTAAGCATTAAACATTTATTTTTATTTCCGTAATTTTATCACTGAAAACTTGAGAATGAAAAGGCGGGAAACACCGTTCGATCGGAGTTTGAGTTCGTGTATCTTCCTTAAGCATTAAACATTTATTTTTATTTCCGTAATTTTATCACTGTAAACTTGAGAATGAAAAGGCGGGAAATACCGTTCGATCGGAGTTTGATTTCGTGTATCTTCCTTAAGCATTAAACATTTATTTTTATTTCCGTAATTTTATCACTATAAATTTGAGAATGAAAAGGCGGGAAACACCGTTCGATCGGAGTTTGATTTCGTGTATCTTCCTTAAGCATTAAACATTTATTTTTTTTTCCGTAATTTTATCACTGTAAACTTGAGAATGAAAAGGCGGGAAACACCGTTCGATCGGAGTTTTATTAACGTACTCACTGTAAGCTAAGTTTTGACGTTGATATATACGTACAGGCATGGTTTGAATGCCGGATATGCGTTTGTGAACTTTACAACATCTGAAGCAGCTTGGAAGTTTCATACGTCGGTTAAAGGAAAACATTGTTCTTTTCGTGAATATATAATATAATTATTGTTCTTATGATCTGTATTATTTCGTTAGATATTTGAAGAAGCTAATAAATTCTGCTATGAAACTGGTGTGAAAGTTGCTGTTGCATATGGTGGTGCACCGATTTATCCTCAGGTTTATATACTTTTAAAATCATTAACAAACACTATTTTATGGTTTTAATCATTAACTGATGTGTGTTTTGATATATAAACTTTAGCAACAAATTTTACACAATGAAGCTTTAAAATTATAAAATGATTTTCACCTTATGACTAACTACACACACAATAGGCAAGTGTACCTATCGAATAGTAGTATAGCTTTTGGTAAGAAACAAGTATCGATCCATGGACACGAGAGCTCCTGATACTAAGTCTTTATCATTATCTAGCCGATGAAAGAGGAATTGTGAATATTATCATTAACTAATTTAACTAACAATTAAACTAATTGAAGAAAATAGATAAAGATGAAGATAACCAATCAGAGGAAGGTATCACTTAGACTTTGAATCCGCTTAGCAAAACAATGACGACATGTATGAACCTATGGTGAGATCATTTTCTACACATGAAACATGGATATAAACTAGACTCTTGTCAAAGTTATCTAATTATATAACTCTTTGGAAAGCTAAGACGATAAACACATAATAGCCACCTAAAGTTATGCCATGAAGAACTAATGATAATATTATGCCAATGTTAAATATGATTTGGACTCCCGTCAAGGATACCAAACCCACAAATCTTTGGAAAGTTAACACGATGAACACATGGCAACCACCTCAATTCACGTAATGTAACAATACCTATATATATCCTTCAACTTGTGAATATCCTAACATGAATTTATAAACCATAAATTTGCGCATTATCTATGGTTTTACATAACAAGGTTAGGAGGTATTCATAACAAACACAATGGTTTTCACAAACACATGTATAAGGATGCATACTTGTTCAACTTTACTAGGTATTCAACCATTCATTCACTATTCCTAGTCAAATGCCATAAACTACATACTAGGTTATGCAATTCATGAATAAATGTTCCAACACACATGGTTTTCCAACATAATGTGGTTGCAACACCCACAAGATTCAATATTTCATCAAGTTAAACAAGAACACACCACCATTAAAGGACATTCATAGCTTTGTAATGAACATTGACATAAACATCACCAAGAGTTTCATACAACATGTCAAAGTATGCTAAGCTTCATCTAATCTAAGTGATTAAGAGTATTTAGCCCATAAGGCTTACAAAAGCCACAACCAAACTCATAGAAATGGAAGAAAACATGTTAGGTCTAGAGATTTTCAAACCAAAGATGAGTGAGGATGGGTTGTGTGAAGTTGAATCTTTCTTTGAAATGCTTGATTTCAACCTCTCTTGAACTCTTGAGAAACTTCCTTCAAATCTCCTTCAAAGATGAAGAAAAACTAGGGTTTCTTCTTCCAAAATCGTCCCCTTTCAAATGAAGAAGAAGAAGGGCTTAAAAAGGGGATCTGATGCGTGTCATGCCCATGACCCAGTTTGTCATGGCCATATTGCGCTCAAAAAGGGGGGTCTACAGCTTGTTATGGTCTTGACAGCTCCTGTCATGGCCATGACAGCCTCTAAACTTCCAAACTCTTCATGAATTCCTTAGCTTTTTTCTTTTGAAATCATCAAACCACCATTCGAAGCTACAAAAATCAAATTAATCACAATTAAGTATCGCTAAAGATTAATTTGAAACAAAAATCACTTAAAATGGGAAAAGATATGTATTCTTAACATGTGTAATTTTTCACATATCAAATATCCCCACACTTAAGGTTTGCTTGCCCTCAAGCAAAATAACAAAAGATTTGACAAGATTCCCATTGGCATTAATAATATTTATAGGTAGTTCATAAATAAGCTAAAGATTTAAATGCATAAGATTTTTAAGAAGTACACATTTAAAAAGGAAACCAACGAGTCAATCAATTTCCAACGTGTGAGAATATCTAAATAGATTTGACAGTTTATGAAAAGAAATTTATGCCTTAACTTGCACTTCTCACAATGATTCGCTCAACACTCGGATGTATATATGGAAGTAGGTATGTAAATCACTCAAAGCACATAATGAAGCAACATTATCATAAGCTTGATTAGAGATCAAATTCTCCACCACATAACATAAGAAAGTTGCACAAATCAAGAGGTCTTTAAAGGTTGTAACGGGGCTAGGGTTGAAGGTGTGGATTTTGGTGAAAAAGTGGTTAAAATGTTAAAAATCCGGAATCGCTAGATGCTTTCTACGAACAAATACAGAACATAAGAAGAATACACAAACTAAAATAAACTAATATGAACATACATATAATGAGTTATCATAATAATTTCTCATTATAACATACAAAATTTGTTCATTTTTAATTGATTTCTCCTAAAACAAACAAAGAAAATAATTCACTAATCTTCCTTTTTTCTTTTCTGCTTTTTTTTTTTCATATATATATATTTTTTTCTTTTCTCTATTTTTTTTTTTTTTTTTTTTTTTTTTTGAATACAACATATACCACGCTAATAGAACAATAACACAATTGTTCTAAACATAATTACAACTATATAATATAAGTTAGACAACTAACAAAATCCGGATTTTAACACAAAAATTAAAAGGAAGGAGGCTATTTGGCTAATTAGGTTATTCACGGTGGTAAAACAAAAAAAAACATGAGGTTTAGGCTCAACAAGGGCAACTAAGGGTGATGATCGGGCATGAGAAGAGAAACGAAAATGGAGTAAACAAGGTGAGTTTTCCTAACGCCTCAATCATTTTCATGCAACAACTTAGTTTATGATTTTGAAATGAATCACCTAAGCAAGTTCTAAAATGTTACAACATTCGAGCCACTCCATAATTAAGAAAAACGTGAGCATGTGATATATAGTGAATAACCAATGCTCGAAAGGCACAAGAGTTTTTACTCACGGAAACGGGGTGGTAGGAATCGATGCAAACTTTGGCATAAAAATCTTTCAATCAACATGACAATTATTACGATATTTTCAACATTGTTTTTGCATTTTCGTTGGATTCTCTTAGAAATGTGATTTCAAAATTGAGCTTATGCTTAAAAATCTAATGTTTAAGCAAAATGAACACCAAAAAAAAAATTAAGCCAAAAAGAGGAATTTGTTGGAAGCAAAAATATATAAGATCGGTGGTTTTGATGAAATCAAACAAAAATTCCTAACATCCCCACACTTGAACGATACATTGTCCTCAATGTGTCAAAATAGGTAAAAACAATGCAATTAGATGCAATGAACATGCAAGTGAGAATGAAAGAGAACAAAAGAACTCCCCTTATCAAAAGTAGCACAGAATTCCAACACTAGCTCTTTGTACTGAGGCTGACGAATCGCGAAGAAACGTTGCCATGGTTTCGTGAGCATAGCGTCAACACGAGCCTTTTCTCCAAGAGCTTCCGAGGTGGACATGCAAATCGTACGTGATGGTTCAAAGTTCCTTAAGCGAATGGCTTCATATCGCTGAGCCCTCTCGCTGCCTTGCTCAAATTGAAGAAATCGATGAAGATCGTCATTCGCCATCACCTGCAAAAATGAAAATGTGAGATAATGATTTAAACAATATATGTGTGTATATGTAGACGCATATATATATATATATATATATATACACACACACATACATCAACAGTCACACAACAAAATATTATAAACCTAAAATTGATGAACCGATATCATACAAAATGGTCACACAATAACTGCAAAACTCGTATGACAAAATATACTAACTTACAATCTTCAAAACACGAAAATGAAATTGATAACATGTTTTAAACACTACCACATGATTTTATCCAAAACGCAGATGAAATAACAAGTCCAACTATTCATCCAACAAATAGAAATGAACTTGTTATAGCCATTGAAACTACACACCAAGAGTGGAACAACATGAAATTTCAATTGTCATGTGAGCTAATTTGATGCATTCAAACAAGAATCAGTAAACACACCTACACCAAATTAAATCAAAACAATACAAGTCTCATCTCAACAATTTCAACAAAAAGATATATATCGATAACATATTCAACCCCAAAATCCATGTGAAATATCATACTATGGTTCAATTTCACCAAGCCAAACCAATTGTCAACAAAACCTGTCAAGAAAATGCTTTGAATGATTCCTAACTATTACTCCTAACTTCCTAACTTCAATTCAAAACCCTCACTATTACTCCTTCAAACAACTGAATTACACCATTCCACCTCCAGCACCAGTTATACAACAATCCACAACACTCCTCAGAGCATAAAAACACCTACAGAACACCAACTTTCAAAATCAATTTAACTAATTCGTGAATCATCACCTTACCAATGCCAAATTAACATTAAACAGCAAATCAACCTCTCAAGAACCTCTTCTCACGATTCAAACAACAAAACACCTCGTAACTCCTGTCGTGTGGTTGGCGACTTCGGTTGTGGGTGGCGAAGGCGGCAGCGGTTGGCGGCTTCGGTTGGCTGCGGCTTCGGGCGCGGTGGGTCGCAGGGGTGGTTGTGGGTGCGGTTGGTGGTTGGCAGCGAAGTGTGGTTCTTCGGGTGATGGGTCGGAGGTGGGTGGAGATGGTGGCGACGGCAGGGAGTCGGTAGCGCGGGGGTGGTGACGGGCAGGGAGGTGGTCGCGCGGGGTCGGGTGGTTGCAATGGTTGGAGGTGTCGGCTGGTAGTTGTGGCGATGGTGGGAGGTGGCGATGGACCTGCAAGTTGGGGATGGTTGTGGAGGGTGGGAGGAGATGAGATCTTGGTGGTGTTTGAAATGAAAGAAGATGGAGAGGATGAGAGATTTAGGGTTCTTTTGTTTTTTTCAATTTTGTTTTTTTTTTTTTTTAAAAAAACTTGACCAAGGATATGACCATGACAAAAATGATCATAGTCATGACAGTAGCTTTTGAGCTTTTGACAATGCAAAGGTCATGGGCATTACTTTTGTGTCATGGTCATGACAAATTTTTTTTTTTTTTTTTTTTTTATTCTTAATTAATAAGAAAATTTACCTTATTATCTAATTTTTTTTTTCATTAATTCTATTACAATTACCTAATAAAATAAATATTTGATTTTTTTTTTTTGATTTTTTTTTTAAATATAAATATTTAACGGGTTATACCAAAAGATAATGATTTCAAAATTTAGTTATTGGTTTTTCGAATGATTAGCATAATCACTTAAGAAATACTTACCGAGTGACGCCGGTAATTAAATCTCGAGTTTCATCATGCTATAAGAAAAACAACGATTTCCTAAAAATCAAAACATTATAGAGCCCGTAAAAAGAGAACATACAATACCATAATGCTTTCAAACCCTCGGGTTGCCACCCGGAAGCGCTTAGTTTATTAACGAGTCTTTAGCTTGACTCGACCCCGCATTAATTATTCTTGGGGTGAAGATTCACAATCTCCAATTCCTCATCCACCGGGCCTTCGATGTAATGTTTCAATCGATGACCATTTACTTTGAAAACTCTTCCGTCCGGATGTTCTATTTCAACAGTGCCATATGGAAATATTTGTTTCACAAGGTAAGGACCTGTCCATCGTGATTTTAACTTTCCTGGAAACAACCGAAGTCTTGAATTGTAAAGCAAGACACGCTCCCCTACTTGAAATTGTTTGTTATCCTTCAAGTGATTGTCGTGTGATTGCTTTGTTCGTTCCTTGTAGATTCGAGAGTTCTCGTAAGCTTGATTTCTCAATTCTTCAAGCTCATGAACCTGCAACCATCTGTTTTCACCTGCACATCTTAAGTCAAGGTTAACTAATTTTAAAGCCCAATATGCTTTGTGCTCAATTTCAAATGGTAGATGACAAGCTTTTCCGTAAACCAACTTAAATGGTGTTGTGCCTATTGGTGTTTTGTAAGCGGTTCGAAAAGCCCATAAAGCATCATCTAGCTTATCTGACCAAATCTTTCGGTTTTGCCCCACTGTTCGCTCCAGAATGCGTTTAAGGCCTCGATTAGTGACTTCCACTTGTCCACTCGTTTGTGGATGATACGCCGTTGAAAATCTATGGTGAACACCATAGTGTGATAAAGCCTTTTCGAGTAACGAGTTACAGAAATGAGTGCCTCGGTCACTAATTAAGGCCTTGGGGGTTCCAAACCGTGTGAACAACTTTCTTAAAAACTTCACAACAACCCTAGCATCGTTTGTGGGCAATGCCTGTGCTTCTGCCCATTTTGAGACATAATCAACAGCAACTAGGATGTATTTGTGTCCTCGTGAAGATGGAAATGGTCCCATGAAGTCGATGCCCCAAATATCAAATACCTCACATACCTGAATCCCGTTTTGGGGCATCTCATCACGGGATGAGATGTTACCTGCTCGTTGGCAAGCATCACAAGCTTTTACCAATGCATGTGCATCCTTAAAAATGGTGGGCCAATAGAATCCAGAGTCGTAAACCTTCTTGGCGGTGTAATTAGCCCCATGATGTCCACCAGTGGGTCCTTCATGACAATGGCGAATAATGCTCATCGCCTCACTACCATACACACATCTTCTCACCACTTGATCTGCACATACCTTAAACAGATGCGGGTCTTCCCAAAAGTAGTGCTTTAAATCAGTAAAGAATTTCTTTTTCTGTTGGTAGGTCATTCCTTTAACGAGAACCCCACCCGCAAGGTAGTTTGCAAAATCTGCGAACCAAGGATGATCATCAATCTCTTGAACCTGCAAAAGAAATTCATGTGGAAAATTGTCATTTATGTTGGATTCCCGGAGTTCTTCTAAAGACGGGTTCTCGAGACGAGAAAGATGGTCAGCTGCGACGTTCTCAGCCCCCTTTTTGTCTTGTATCTCTATGTCAAACTCTTGTAAAAGCAAGATCCATCGAATCAATCTCGGTTTTGCATCTTGTTTTCCAAAAAGGTATCTGAGAGCTGCATGATCAGTATAAACAACAGTTTTCGATAAAACAAGGTAAGAACGAAATTTATCAAAAGCAAAAACCACAGCAAGCAATTCTTTTTCAGTTGTTGTGTAGTTCTCTTGAGCATCATTAAGGGTTTTGCTTGCGTAGTAGATTGGATGAAAATGTCTTTCCTTTCGTTGCCCTAAAACTGCTCCAACTGCATAGTCACTAGCATCACACATTAGTTCAAATGGGAGATTCCAATCCGGGGCTACCATTATGGGTGCATTTATTAATTTCTCTTTTAACAGATTAAATGCAACCAAGCATTCATCATTAAAAACAAAAGGCACATCTTTTTCAAGAAGTTGGGTCATAGGTCTTGCTATTTTTGAGAAGTCTTTGATAAAACGTCTATAAAAGCCGGCATGACCTAAGAAACTTCTTATTGCTTTGACAGAATTTGGTGGTGGTAATTTCGAAATGGTTTCCTTCCCTCCCCCAATTCAAAACAAGATTTGATTCCTCGCATCTTGCAAGCATCCTTTCCAAGTTACTTAAACAATGATCAAATGAATTTCCAAAGACCGAGAAATCATCCATGAACACTTCCATTGAGTCTTCGATCATGTCATGAAATATGGCAACCATACATCTTTGAAACGTGGCCGGTGCATTACATAACCCAAATGGCATTCTTCTGTATGCGAAAGTGCCATAAGGACATGTAAATGTCGTCTTTTCTTGGTCCTCGGGTGCAATAGGAATTTGAAAATATCCTGAAAAACCATCAAGAAAACAATAAAACATGTTCCCAGATAAACGTTCTAACATTTGATCAATGAAAGGTAAAGGAAAATGATCTTTTCTTGTTGCATCGTTGAGCTTGCGGTAATCGATGCAAACTCTCCAACCCGTGACGGTTCTTGTGGGTATAAGCTCATTCTTTTCATTCGTCACCACCGTCATACCTCCTTTCTTTGGTACCACTTGAACCGGGCTAACCCATGGGGAATCGGAAATCGGATAGATTAAGCCCGCATCAAGTAGCTTGATTACTTCCTTCTTTACAACTTCTTGCATGTTAGGGTTAAGGCGACGTTGGTGTTGCACCACCGGCTTATACTCATCTTCCATTAAGATCTTATGGGTACAAAATGAAGGATGTATTCCTTTTATATCCATGATCTTCCAAGCCATAGCTTTCTTGTGCGTCTTTAACACCTCTAAGAGCTTCACCTTTTCATCATTCGTCAAATCGGTAGCGATAATGACGGGTAATTTGGAATCCTCATCCAAGTAGGCATACTCCAAATGAGATGGTAGCTCCTTAAGTTCCAATGATGGTGGTTCCTCAACAGATGGTTTAGCCTTATTTGCTTCATTTCTTTCCGATACTTCAAATACTTTTGGACTTGAGGATGGTTCATTGGTTAACGAGCAAGCTAACTCATCAACAACTTGCACGTGACAAATGTCAAAGTTTTCCCCATCAAGCAATTGTGTGTCCAAAGCATTTTGTTCACAACTTTCCTGCAGATAATGATCCACATATGAGTCAATAGTATCAATAAAATATAATGAATCATCATGATTTTGTGAATGTTGCATGGAATTTTTAATATCAAAGACTACCTCTTCTTCATCTACCCTTAGAGTTAATTTACCATTGCATACATCAATTAAGGCTCTAGAGGTAGCTAAAAATGGGCGGCCTAAGATAAGTGGTACATTTTTATCTTCATCCATGTCAAGAATTACAAAATCAACCGGAAACACAAATTTATCAATTTTAACCAACATGTTCTCAACTATGCCTCTAGGGTACTTTACAGATCGATCGGCAAGTTGGATGCTCATTCGGGTCGGTCTAGGCTCACCTAGGTCTAATTTTGCAAATACCGAGTAGGGCATCAAATTGATGCTAGCACCTAAGTCGGCCAATGCATTGCTAACAGATAAACTACCAATTAAACAAGGAATAGTAAAACTCCCTGGATCGGTCATTTTCTTCGGTAGCTTGTTTTGCAAAACCGCCGAGCATTCTTCATTCAATGTCACATGCGAAAGCTCCTCGAGTTTCTTCTTGTTTGTTAGAATGTCTTTAAGAAACTTGGCATACTTTGGCATCTGTGATAAAGCTTCAACAAATGGTAAGTTAATATGCAATTGCTTAAAAAGTTCAAGAAATTTACCATATTGTTCTTCCATCTTTCCTTTTTCAATCTACCGGGATAAGGAATAGTGGGCTTGTAAACTCTCAATGGTTCTTTGACTTGTGCGGTACTTGATGGGCTTTGCCTAGTATGTTGCACCTCGTCTTGAACCTCAACTTCCTCTTCATCAATTGGCTCGGATGTAGAAGCTAAGTTATCCGAATGAGTGGTCTTGCCACTTCTAGTCGTGACCGCCTTCACATGAGCTTTAGGATTAGGCTCGGTGTTACTCGGAAGACCACCAGGTTGCCTTTCGGATAATTGCCTTGAAATTTCTCCCACTTGAGCTTCTATACTTTGCATTGTGGCTCGATGGTTTCTCAATTCCATTTCGTGTTGTTGGTGACGAGCTTCCGAACTTTGATGACGACTTTCGGCTGTAGATAGAAATTGTGCCATCATCTCTTCCAAATTGGGTTTCTTTTCTGGTTGTGAACCACTACTTGATCCTTGATGTTGGAATTGTTGATATTGATTTTGATTTTGGGAGCGGAATTGATTGTGAGTTTGTTGTTGATACGGTTGATAGCCTTGTTGTTGATGGTTTTGATATGTTGGTCTTGGTTGAAATCCCGGGGGTTGGTTACTACCACTTGCTTTCCAACTGAAATTTGGATGATTTTTCCAACCCGTATTGTATGAGTTACTATATGGGTTATTTTGAGGACGAACTTGACTTCCCATATAATCAACTTGTTCCGGAGGGTTGAACATTTCCCTTTGTTGACAATCTGCACTCATATGTGGTCCCCCACACATATCACAAACTACTTGGGCTCTGTTTACCTGCATTTGATTCATTCGATTTGTAAGTGCTTCAACTTGTGCAGATAAAGAATGATATGTATCAACTTGATGAACACCCTGTCTAGGTTGCCTTGTTCTTGGAGCTTGCCATGAACAACTGTTGTTAGCCAAATCTTCAATCAACTCATGTGCCTCCTCGGGTGTCTTATCCCAAAATGCACCTCGTGAAGATGCATCAATAATCTGACGACTTTCCGGACATAACCCATTGTAAAATGTTTGGATTTGAAACCAAGGTTCCAATCCATGGTGTGGACACTTCCTCATCGAATCTTTGTACCTTTCCCATGCTTCATATAGTGATTCTCCTTCATCTTGCATAAATGATGTGATCAAGTTCCTTAATCTAGCGGTTTTCGATGGTGGAAAATACTTCAAGAGAAACTTTTTCGGCCATTTGATTCCAAGTGGTGATGGAACCAACAGGAAGTGTGTTCAACCATTGCTTTGCTCTATCCCGTAATGAGAAAGAGAATAATCGGAGTCTAATTGCATCATCACTAACTCCATTAATCTTGAAGGTATCACATATCTCAAGAAAGTTTGCAAGGTGAAAGTTTGGGTCATCATCCGGACGACCATCAAATTGACAATTGTTTTGGATCATTTGAATTGTGCTTGACTTGATCTCAAAGTTGTTAGCTTGCACATTCGGTCGTACAATGCTAGGTTTTGCACCTTCTAAAGATGGTCTGGCAAAATCATAGATTGTTCTTCTATTTTCTTGCCCCGCCATTGTGTCTTCGGTGTGCTCTTCTTCACTTTCTGTTCCGTTTGTATCTTCCTTTTCACTTTCGGTCTCGTTTGAGTACTCTAGCCTTGTCGCTTCACCTTCGATTTCTTGTGCTACTTTGTGGGATCTTGCCCTCAAGTTTCTTCTGATTACTTTTTCAGGTTCAGAATAAGGCTCTACAAGATCATCAACCGGTGAAGATGCGGACATAAGCTGCCTGAAACACAAACACTACCAAACGCGTAAAGAAAGATAAAGGTAACAAAATAATTAAATTAAATTAAAATAGTAAATATAAAGGATTGGCTAAAGTAATGACTCGGATCTTTCTCAGAATTGCCGTGTCCCCGGCAACGGCGCCAAAAACTTGATGTGTGTTTTGATATATAAACTTTAGCAACAAATTTTACACAATGAAGCTTTAAAATTATAAAATGATTTTCACCTTATGACTAACTACACACACAATAGGCAAGTGTACCTATCGAATAGTAGTATAGCTTTGGTAAGAAACAAGTATCGATCCATGGACACGAGAGCTCCTGATACTAAGTCTTTATCATTATCTAGCCGATGAAAGAGGAATTGTGAATATTATCATTAACTAATTTAACTAACAATTAAACTAATTGAAGAAAATAGATAAAGATGAAGATAACCAATCAGAGGAAGGTATCACTTAGACTTTGAATCCGCTTAGCAAAACAATGACGACATGTATGAACCTATGGTGAGATCATTTTCTACACATGAAACATGGATATAAACTAGACTCTTGTCAAAGTTATCTAATTATATAACTCTTTGGAAAGCTAAGACGATAAACACATAATAGCCACCTAAAGTTATGCCATGAAGAACTAATGATAATATTATGCCAATGTTAAATATGATTTGGACTCCCGTCAAGGATACCAAACCCACAAATCTTTGGAAAGTTAACACGATGAACACATGGCAACCACCTCAATTCACGTAATGTAACAATACCTATATATATCCTTCAACTTGTGAATATCCTAACATGAATTTATAAACCATAAATTTGCGCATTATCTATGGTTTTACATAACAAGGTTAGGAGGTATTCATAACAAACACAATGGTTTTCACAAACACATGTATAAGGATGCATACTTGTTCAACTTTACTAGGTATTCAACCATTCATTCACTATTCCTAGTCAAATGCCATAAACTACATACTAGGTTATGCAATTCATGAATAAATGTTCCAACACACATGGTTTTCCAACATAATGTGGTTGCAACACCCACAAGATTCAATATTTCATCAAGTTAAACAAGAACACACCACCATTAAAGGACATTCATAGCTTTGTAATGAACATTGACATAAACATCACCAAGAGTTTCATACAACATGTCAAAGTATGCTAAGCTTCATCTAATCTAAGTGATTAAGAGTATTTAGCCCATAAGGCTTACAAAAGCCACAACCAAACTCATAGAAATAGAAGAAAACATGTTAGGTCTAGAGATTTTTCAAACCAAAGATGAGTGAGGATGGGTTGTGTGAAGTTGAATCTTTCTTTGAAATGCTTGATTTCAACCTCTCTTGAACTCTTGAGAAACTTCCTTCAAATCTCCTTCAAAGATGAAGAAAAACTAGGGTTTCTTCTTCCAAAATCGTCCCCTTTCAATGAAGAAGAAGAAGGGCTTAAAAAGGGGATCTGATGCGTGTCATGCCCATGACCCAGTTTGTCATGGCCATATTGCGCTCAAAAAGGGGGGTCTGCAGCTTGTTATGGTCTTGACAGCTCCTGTCATGGCCATGACAGCCTCTAAACTTCCAAACTCTTCATGAATTCCTTAGCTTTTTTCTTTTGAAATCATCAAACCACCATTCGAAGCTACAAAAATCAAATTAATCACAATTAAGTATCGCTAAAGATTAATTTGAAACAAAAATCACTTAAAATGGGAAAAGATATGTATTCTTAACATGTGTAATTTTTCACATATCATTAACAAACGTGCGATTCAGTTCATCTTTTTTTTTTCTAATCTGCTTAATTAGTCTTTGTAATCTGTTATCTTTAATCTTGATTCAGAACGCGTTGACTTTAATCTTTATGGAGACAAAACGCAGCGCAGATTCTTTGGAAAACTGGTTATGCAGGGTCGGTTTCCCTGCTGCTGCAATTCATGGTCATATTACAAGTAATTTTGCGTTTAATTATTTTTTAAACAAGTTGGTTGTTATTTTCAATGGTTAACCTAATCATAAATAAAGTAGTGTTATCAAACATATACATTAACATTATAACATTGCAAATATAAAACAAACAAAAAGAAACTAACAAACAAACACAACCAAATATAAAAATCATCATAACTGAAACTGCACATATATATATACAACGAGTTTTTTACATACAAAAAGAAATAAAATACAACAAAATATCTATCTAATCCATCATCCCCGGATCGCTGCCCTGACCAGACCCGCCCGCGCCAGATGGGCCAGCACCGTCATGGTCTAACCGCCTCGGTGGCTGTGCAACAACAGCGTACCCGAGGCGGTATAGTCCGCGACCATGTGTGGATGACCCATTCCATCATATCATGCAGCCTCGCGGTCGTATCCTCCAGCCTCGCGACCCTGTCTCGTGTGTCCTGAATCAATCAAGAACATGAGCAGGCAATCGCACGGCGTGGACACGCGCTGGGGATGCTGGGGGGGTCCTGGTCGTGCGGCGGGGGAAAGGGCTTGATCCTCCCCGCCGCCAAGGGCCTCGTGGGCGTCCTGAAGGTGGACCTCACCCCCGCCAGCTCGGGTGGGTCCACCAACGGCTCGGGCACCCATGGCACGAGCTCCTGGTATCTGGTGAGCAGGTGCCACGTGCGTCGGGGAACCTCCGAACTATCCTTATCCCAGTGGCGGTGCTCCGGCGGCCACGCGCACAGGAGTCGGAGGTCGCGGGAGCTGGGCATGGCCTGTGTGTACCCCAAGCCCCGAGCGATCCGGGAAACGATGTTCCGCCACTAACGCCCCTCGCGAATGCCGATGATAATAACTAGCAAAATAATCAGCGAGGGCGTGCGCGAGGTGGTAGTGTCGGTGTGTGAGTACACACCGAAGAAAAAAAAGGTCGGCGGCGTTGACCCTGTCGGTCCCCGCCCCACGACCAGCGACGGACGTGGCGATGAGTCGGTGAATGTATCTATACAGAGGGTCTCGTATATGAGAGGACCTCGTATCACCGCCGTATGGTCTGTCGCATCGCAGGCCACCAGACTGATCGGAGTCGTCTGGCCCGCGGATCAAGGCGGTGGTGTACCTCGGCTGTCGGGTCTTCCTCCTCCGTGTGAGGCCGCTGACGACAGCGAACCGCCTAAGTGACATGCGGTGGAGGACCCCGAACAACCGGAAAGCAACCTCTCGGGGCGCACGACTGTCCGCTATGTCTCCTCGTCCAGCTTCGCAAGTCCTTGGTCACGTGGACGGAACGTGAATGTGCAGTAGAACTCGAGGTGAGCTCTCGATGGGCATCGTCGGACATCCGGAACAGCTGCTCCCACGGGCCGTCCTCGCCGATGATCTCAAAAAACGGTCGCGCTCTCCAACGAGCTGTAAGAAGTCCTCCGACAGGACGGTCCCCGGTGCTGGCACACACGCGCTCTCAGGGT